>JBBPSD010001325.1:0-10134 GCA_038093415.1 Xerocomellus chrysenteron | reverse complement strand
ATGGTCACGGCGCTTGCGTACGCGGGCACACCCGGCGGAGCGAGAGTCGCCGTCGGGCGAGAAGACGGCTCGCTCTGTCTGTGGTCCCCGTCGACGTCCACATCGCATGACATTCTCCGGGGCGATCAAGTCACAGTCAAAAACGTGGACTTTGTTCAGTTCTCGGACGATCGATCCAGGCTCACGTCGAGGGGCGAGGACGGGACTGTCTCTAGCTGGGCGATCCCGTTCGTCTCGGACGACGCGGACATGGCGCGGTGTGCGCTGTGCCTGCGCGAGGAGGGTACAGATGGTGTCTCGAACCCGACGACCCTCCGCCACCTCCTCTCCCAATCCGACCCAGAAGACGCCCCGGACAGTCACTTCCACACGGCGTATCGGATCCGGAAGGACGGCTGGCTCGTCAAGGGCGACCGGCGGGTGATATGGTTACAATCGTTTTCCATACACCCACGCGGCAACATGTTCTACGCGTACGAGAACGGGCAGGTAGTGTTCTGCTCGCCGTCCACGGGACTGGTTTTCCTCAAGTGGGTGGATGAATGAGCAGGAAGTCGATGTTGTTAGATCCGTTGGAGGAATGACTCGAGTCTAGACTTTTGACTGACACAGAGGCCTTAATTATGTAATGCAGTGCCGTCGACACTCAGTCTGCTTTCTAATGATTGTCACTGGCCCGGGCCAACTTCTGGTTTCTATCTACATACCGGGTCAGCCTGAGTGAGCGATGGGTGAATGATTCGCGGCAATAAGTTCAATTGGCAGGTTCAAGTTCAAGAATAAACCCATATAGGAATCCCATCATTTCCTGCATTTCCTGGAGTGTCTGTTTCAGCTATGTTCAACAATTCATCCCATATCGATGCCAGCCATTCAACATTTAGTGAGGTCCATCGCGATCAATATTACAATGCACGGCCGACAGTGCAAGGCAATCAAACGATCAATACTGTAATCCACGGAAATCAGATCCTCCAGGATTCCCATTCAAGTCAGCAATCGCGATTCCAATTCCGATGTCGTTGGACGCGTTGTTGACAGTATCACTCCTAGATCTCATCGAAGCGCTCCAGAAGGCGAGTGCACCAAGTGCTGCCCACGATTCCGCACAACGGTATCCGGCCCCAACGTGTATCGAAGGAACACGCATCGAGTTACTCGCTCGCCTGACCTCATGGGTAGACGAACCGGACCAGAAGGTTATATGTTGGTTGAATGGCCGGCCTGGTTCTGGCAAGTCGGCCGTGTCACAGACCATAGCAGAGAAGTACGCGAGTGAAAAGCGTCTAGCTGGTAGCTTCTTCTTTTCGCGAAGAGATCTCGAGCGACGTACCACTCATCACATCGTCGCGACGCTGACTACGCAACTCCTCGGCTTCCTGCCGTCTATCCGTCCTGCTGTCATTGCGGCCTTGGAAAACGACTACATGCTCCCGATGAAGGTCCTCCGAGAACAGATAGAGAAGCTCCTGCTTGGACCTTTATCCACTGCGACGGAAGCACCGGATGCGCCGCTTCTTATCGTTGTTGATGCCCTTGACGAGTGCGACGATGAGAGTCTCGTTTCGGAGCTCGTCACACTGCTTGCCCTTCTCCCACGCAAGACCTCGCTCCCACTGCGACTGTTAATCACCAGCAGGCCCGAGCCTTGGCTTCAGTCACGTTTCCGTCGAGCAGACATATCTACTCTCATACTTCCTCTCGAGATCCATGATTTCAGTGCGGAGGCAGACATTCGGTTGTTCTTACGCCGTGCTCTAGATGGCACGTATGACCGGCATATCCAGGTTATGAGAGACGTTCCTCGTCCGTGGCCTTCGTCAGACGAGCTCGAACGGATTGTCAACAAGGCCGGTGGATTGTTTATCTTTGCACTCACGGTCGTCAAATTCGTCGGAGACAAAATGCATAATCCTCTTCAACGTCTACAGGCCATTCTCGGGGACAAGGCGTCTGCATCTGATGGGTCCGCATACGCCGACCTTGACTCGCTGTATCGTGATGCCATTTCCGTCATTCCCGATCCTGATGTCGCACGGCTTGTACTCGGTGTCGTCTATTGCATGTCGATTCCCCTGTCCGTATCATGTCTACACAAGCTACTACAGCGGCCCGACGTCGATGCAAGAATAATTGTTCCTGCCCTCAGTTCAGTTCTCCTCGCATCGGAGGATGGAAGACAACCGATTCAGTTTTACCATGCTTCCTTCCGCGACTTCTTGATCAATCCGCAACGGTCACAGAAGTATGCGATCAACCCTGATGTCTATCATAGGCTCATGGCGCAGTTGTGCCTCGAGACCATGTCGAATTCGCTGAAGCGTGACATGTGGGGGATTGGGGACCCAGCGAAGGCCAACAGCGAAGTTCCAGATCTCGCTGAACGCCGGGAAGCAACGTTCGATGAAGCCCTTTCGTATGCCTGCCGCTTTTGGTCCCGTCATCTCGCTCGGCTCCCGAGTGACGGGGTTACCAATGAGGAACTACTTGGTGCGCTGAAAAGGTTCAGCACCACGGTGTTGTTGTGCTGGATAGAGGCACTCAGCATCTTTGGCGAGCTAGAGAGTGCTGTGGTGATGCTCCGCGAGGGAATTAGCTGGTTGAAGGTTTGTTCGCTTGTCTTCCCATCTCGTATAAGCTAAGGACTGTCTACAGACATTGCACGAAGTTCCCAAAGACGTGTTGACGCTGTTAGAAGATGCTGACCGTCTCGTGGTGCCCTACATGGACTGCATCTCCCAGTATGCACTCCACGTCCATCTCACTGCGATATCGCTTGTTCCCACGAACAGTGCCATCTACAAAACCTTCAAACACCAATCATTTGGCGAAGTTATCATGTACCCAGAACGTGCTGACGGTTGGGCCGTCCTCCGGACAAGTCTCAATCTCCACAATTCCATCCACTCGGTCGTCTTCTCCCCAAACTGCGACTTGATCGCTACAGCTGGCGCTGAGCACGGCGTCCAAGTGTGGAATGTGGTCACGAGCGGAAACGTTGCAAGTCTTGGAGATCACTCGCTGACATCACTTCTGGTCTGCTTTTCTCCGTCTGGCGCATTCTTGGCGTCCGCGTTCGAAGGTGGCACTATTGCTGTATGGGACCCAAAGACCGGCCGAGAACATCTGAAGCACGAAGGTTGCCACACCGAACCAATCACGTGTCTCGAGTTCTCGACGAACAGTGCTTTACTGGCATCTGGTTCGCGCGACCATGCGATCCAGGTCTGGTCAGTGGAGACGGCACAGGCGTTGTACCGTCTAGCCGCGCACGAGGGACCGGTGACCTCGTTGGTATTTTCCAGTGACTCACTGCGGTTAGTCTCAGGATCGGAGGACAATCTGGTGATCATTTGGGATATGTCGACCGGGAAGCTAGTTCGCGGGGTGACGGGCCATCGCAAGGCGGTGACTTGCGTTGCTGTATCCAATGATGGGAGCATTATTGCATCGGGATCGGAAGACAAGACGATCAAGATATGGGACACCAACTCCTGGAAATGCGTTCAGACGTTTTCCAAAGGACATCACACGGAAATACGATCCATCCACTTCTTTGACGGGGACAAGCATGTTATTGCAGCATGCGACCAGGCGATCCTGTCGTGGAGCGTTACCTCACGCGACTCGCCAGATAGGATCTGGGTTGCGGAACAGTTTTTCAAAATGTCCCTGAAGCATGTCCCTGCGTGGCAGGCCAAAGTAATCGGGTGGGCAACGTCCAAGCATATACGTAGACTCTTCCTCCACAAAGCCACTTCACTTCCCCTGATGACTGCATACGCGACCCAATCACCGACATTCGTGTTTACTAGCCGAGACTCCTTATTCTCCGGGTCACTGCCGATCCCGGTGAATGGTTTGCCTCTAAGTAAAGCTAGCACTGCGACTGTGGTTGCGGTATCGTCAGATGGCAACTGGGCTGCAACCGCAGACCCCCTAGGCTCACTGCAAATCTTTGATCTCACGATGCCGGGGAAAACATGGGAGGAGGTGGACCTAGAAATTAAATTGAACCCGCTCCGCGGTGCAGACAAGATGATCCCCTCGCCCAATGGCACACGGTTCATCATTGACAACCTCCTGCAATGGAACTTGGCTGACGCAAACTACCGCATTATCAGGAAGATAGACACGGGCGTGATGGGGTCGGTACGTAGTGGCATTCAGTTCAAGTTCTCTGCAGACGGGAGTGTCTTCCTCTGTGTCGTTTTGAGCCACTTCGACGACGACAAGAGCACCGTACGGATCTTTGATTCCGTTACGGGCGAACAGCGTACGCAGTTCAAGGGGCTGAAGAAGGTTCATTCATTCGTTGCATCCGCCGATGGTGCATGGATCGCATGTGGTCATGGATCCGGCAAGGTGGACGTGTTCGGGGTAACGGGTGGAGGACAGACGAGCATGGACGTGTCTGATGGCTCACCTATCAACGTGCTCGTTTTCTCCGATGATGCGCAGGAACTCGTTGGCGGGTCCAACGCGGGGGTGGTCCGCGTTTGGGATCGTGAAAGCAAGGCGTGCAAGGCTACGTTTGGGGTGTCCGCCTCGATGGTCACGGCGCTTACGTACGCGGGTACACCCGGCGGAGCGAGGGTCGCGATCGGACGAGAAGACGGCTCGCTCTGTCTGTGGTCTCCGTCGAGGTCTGCGTCACACGACGTTCTCCGCGGCGACAAAACCACGGTCAAAAACGTCGACTTTGTCCAGTTCTCGCACGACCGATCCAGGCTCACGTCAAGGGGCGAGGACGGTACTGTCTTCACCTGGGCCATTGCATTTGATGCAGACGACGCTGACTTGGCGCGGTGTGCGGTGTGCCCGCGCGAGGAGGGTGCAGACGGTGTCTCGAATCTGAGGACTCTCCCCCACCTCCTTTCCCAATCCGACCCCGAAGATGCCATGGACAGTCTCTTCCATACGGCATATCGGGTCCGGAAGGACGGCTGGCTCGTCAAGGGCGACCGGCGGGTGATATGGTTACCACCACCTATACGCCCACGCGGCAAAGACACGTTCTACGCGTACGAGAACGGGCAGGTGGTGTTCTTCACGCCATCCACGTCGCTGATTTTCCTCAAGTGGGTGGATAAGTGAGCAGGAGGTGTCAGATCCGTCGGGGGAATGAAGTCTTGCACGATAACTAATAGGTTTGGGACGTGACTGTTCGAGTAACTCTTCAGCAAACACTACATATACTTAGTAACTTGGTATGATTACTATGATGATAGTACTACCCTTCACTTCATATTCTGAGTGACTTGGCGGACTGACTAGATGAGTCAGGTTCAAATTGAATAAACCCATATTTAGATAACTCATACTTCTCTCATTTCCTGCACTCCGAGAGTGCGTCTATTTCAGTTATGTTCAACAACTCATCCAATATCGATGCCAGCCATTCTACATTCAGCGAGGTCCATCGAGATCAGTATTACAATGCGCGATCGACAGTGCAAGGTAATCAAACGATCAATACTGTCATCCACGGAAATCAGATCCTCCAGGATTCCCATTCAAGTCAGCAATTACGATTCCAATTTCGATGTCTGCGGACGCGTTGTTGACAGCATCACTCCTAGACCTCATCGAAGCGCTCCAGAAGGCGAGTGCACCAAGTGCTGCCCACGATTCCGCACAACGGTATCCGGCCCCAAAGTGTATCGAAGGAACACGCATCGAATTACTTGCTCGCCTGACCTCATGGGTAGACCAACCGGACCAAAAGGTTATATGTTGGTTGAATGGCCGGCCTGGTTCTGGCAAGTCGGCCGTGTCACAGACCATAGCAGAGAAGTACGCGAGTGAAAAGCGTCTAGCTGGTAGCTTCTTCTTTTCGCGAAGAGACCTCGAACGACGTACCACTCAACACATAGTTGCGACGCTGACTACGCAACTTCTCGGCTTCCTGCCGTCTATCCGTCCTGCTGTCATCGCAGCCCTGGAAAACGATTACATGCTCCCGATGAAGGTGCTCCGAGAACAGATGGAGAAACTACTGCTTGGACCTTTATCCACTGCGACGGAAACCCCGGATGCGCCGCTCCTTATCGTTGTCGATGCCCTTGACGAGTGCGAAGACGAGAGTCTCGTTTCGGAGCTCATCGCCCTTCTTGCCATTGTCCCTCGCAACACTTCACTCCCGCTGCGATTGTTAATCACGAGCAGGTCTGAGCCCTGGATTCAGTCTCAGTTTCACCAACCAGCCATATCTGCTCTTACACTTTCGCTCGAGATCCATGCCTTCAGCGCGGAGGCAGATATTCGCTCGTGCTTACGCCATGCGCTGAATGATACGTATGACCAGCATCTTCAGGTCATGAAAGACGTTCCTCGTCCGTGGCCTTCGTCAGACGAGCTCGAGCGTATTGTCAACAAGGCCGGTGGATTGTTTATCTTTGCACTCACGGTCGTCAAATTCGTCGGAGACAAAATGCATAATCCTCTCCAACGTCTGGAGGCCATTCTCGGGGACAAGGTGTCCGTATCTGATGGGTCCGCATACGCCGACCTTGACTCGCTGTATCGTGATGCCATTTCCGTCTTTCCAGATCCCGACGTCGCACGGCTTGTACTCGGTGTCGTCTATTGCATGGCGATTCCTTTGTCCGTATCAGGTCTACACAAGTTACTACAGCAACTCAACGTCGATGCAAGGATAATTGTTCCTGCCCTCAGTTCGGTTCTCCTCGCATCGGAGGACGGAAAACAACCGATTCAGTTTTACCATGCTTCCTTCCGCGACTTCTTGATCAATCCGCAACGGTCACAGAAGTATGCGATCAGCCCTGATGTCTATCATAGGCTCATGGCGCAGTTGTGCCTCGAGACCATGTCGAATTCGCTGAAGCGTGACATGTGCGGGATTGGAGACCCAGCGAAAGCGAACAGCGAGGTTCCAGATCTCGTTGAACGTCGGCAGGTAGCGTTCGATGAAGCCCTTTCGTATTCCTGCCGCTTTTGGTCCCGTCATCTCGCGCGGCTCCCGATCGACGGGGTTGCAAATGAAGCGCTGTTGGCTGCGATGAAAAGGTTCAGCACCACAGCATTGTTATGCTGGATAGAGGCCCTCAGTATCTTTGGCGAACTCGAGAGCGCTGTGGTGATGCTCCGTGAAGGCATTTTCTGGTTGAAGGTTTGTCCGTTTGTCTTCCCTTCTCGTCTGAGCTGAAGATGGTCTACAGACATTGCGCGAAGTCCCCAAAGACGTGTTGGCCCTGTTAGAAGATGCCGACCGTCTTGTTGTACTTTTCATGGATTGCATCTCCCAGTGTGCGCTCCACGTTCATCTCACAGCACTCTCGCTTGTCCCCTCGAACTGCGCCATCCGGAAAACCTTCAGTCACCAATTGTTTGGCACACTCATCCTGCATCCGGAACGGCCTGACGGTTGGTCCACCCTCCGGACCAGCCTCAGTCTTCACACCCACATCCACTCTCTCATTTTCTCCCCAAACGGCGACCTGATCGCTTCAGCTGGCGCTGTGCATGGCGTCCAAGTGTGGAATGTGATCACGGGCGCAAACGTCGCCAGCCTTGGAGATCATTCGTCAACATCGCTCTTGGTCCGCTTCTCTCCGTCTGGCGCCTTCTTGGCGGCTGCTTTCGAAGGTGGTACTGTCACCGTCTGGGACCCAAAAGTCGGCCGGGAACATCTGAAGCACGAAGGTTGCCACTCCGAATCAATCACGTGTCTCGAGTTCTCGACGAACAGTGCTTTGCTGGCGTCTGGTTCGCGCGACCATGCGATCCGGGTCTGGTCAGTGGAGACGGCACAGGCATTGTACCGTCTAGCCGCGCACGAGGGACCGGTGACCTCGTTTGTATTTTCCAGTGACTCGCTGCATTTAGTCTCTGGATCGGAAGACAACCTGGTGATCTTTTGGGATATGTCGACCGGGAAGCTAGTTCGCGGGATGATGGGCCATCGCAAGGCGGTGAACTGCGTTGCTCTATCCAGGGATGGGAGCATTGTTTCATCGGGATCGGAAGACAAGACGATCAAGATATGGGACACCAATTCCGGGAAATGCGTTCAGACATTTTCCAAAGGACATCACACGGGGATACGATCCGTTCACTTCTTTGACGAGGACAAGCACGCCATCGCAGCCTGCGACGAGGCGGTCCTGTCGTGGAACGTCGTTTCGCGTAACACGTCAGATACCATCTGGACTGCGGAACAGTTCTTCAAAACGACACTGAAGCGTGTCCCTGCGTGGCAGGCCACTGTGATTGGATGGGGATCACCAAAGCCCTTGCTTAGATACATAATGGAAAAAACGTTCTCCGAGTCGAATTCATGGCGCCTCATGACTGCATACGCGACGCAGTCACCGTCATTCGTGTTTGCCAACCTAGGCTTCCTATTTGCAGGATCAGTGCCTTCCCCGATGAATGGTGTTCCTTTGAATAGTACTGACACAATAACTGCGGTTGCGGTATCGTCAAATGGCAACTGGGCTGCAACCACAGACCCTCGAGGCTCACTCCAAATCTTTGATCTCACGATGCCGAGGCAGACGTGGGAGGAGCTAGAGATAGCGGCCAAATCGAACCCGATCCGCACTGCAACCAGATTTTTCCCCTCGCCGAATGGCACACGGTTTATCATTGAGAGTCTCGCGCAGTGGACCCTGGCGGACGCAGACTATCATGTTATTAAGAAGATTGACCTGGGAGTGCTGGGGTCGATGCGTGATGATGACGACATCCGGTTCAAGTTCTCTGCAGACGGGAGCATCTTTTTCTGTGTTGTCTCGAGCCTCTTCAGCGACGACAAGAGCACCGTCCGGGTCTTTGATTCCGTTACGGGCGAACAGCGCACACAGTTCAAGGGGCTGAAGAAGGTCCATTCATTCGTCACATCCGCCGACGGCGCTTGGATCGCATGCGGGCACGGATCGGGCCAAGTGGATGTATTCAGTGTAGCAAGCAGGGAACGAATGAGCCTAAGGGAGTCCGGCGACTCGCCAATCAACGTGCTCCTTTTCTCCGACGACGGGCAAGAGCTCGTGGGCGGGTCCAAAACGGGGGTCGTTCGTGTTTGGGATCGTGCGAACGGGACGTGCAAGGCCACTTTTGGGGTGTCCACTTCGATGGTCACGGCGCTTGCGTACGCGGGCGCGCTTGGCGGAGCGAGGGTCGCGATCGGACGAGAAGACGGCTCGCTCTGTCTGTGGTGCCCGTCGACATCCGCATCGCACGACATTCTCCGCGGCGATCAAGCCACAGTCAAAAACGTGGACTTTGTCCAGTTCTCGGACGATCAGTGCAGGCTCACATCGAGGGGCGGGGACGGGATTGTCTTTCTCTGGGCGATCCCGTTCGCCGCGGACGACGCGGACATGGCGCGGTGTGCGGTTGGTGCAGACGGCGTCTCGAATCCGACGGCTCTCCCCCACCTCCTCTCCCAATCCGACCCAGAAGACGCCGTGGACAGTCACTTCCACACTTCGTATCTGGTCCGGAAGGACGGCTGGCTCGTCAAGGGCGATCGGCGGGTGATATGGCTCCCATCATTTATGCGTCCACGCGGCAAAGACACGTTCTACGCGTACGAGAACGGACAGGTAGTGTTCTGCATACCGGCGTCCACGGCACTGATTTTCCTCAAGTGGGTGGATGGATGATGTGAGCAGGAGGTCGATGTTGTCAGACGAATTAACATTTGTTGTACGAATTGTATTACCGGTAAATACAGACGCCCTGCACGATGTATTGTGTTCGAATAGATATCATGCTCCTGACTCAGGCTGGTTACTACCGACGCAACCCGATACAGAATCCACGGGCATCTTGAAAAGATTTCGTTGTCTGGTGATACCGAGGGCTTCTCTCATTTGACCGGTGACCGACGGTCACCAGCAGTACTAGTTGATATGCGATATCATGCAACGTCTGTACATCGCATGCCATAGTGTCACCCATTCCTCGTCGGAAACAAGGCTTCTCAATTCATCATTACCGCATTTTGAGAGTTCCTTGATATCGGTATCATGCAAAATCCCTCATGTGCAATATAGTGCTCGACCAAAAACAAGGGTTATCAAGCATCATTACAAGGGTCCAACTCCAAGTCCCCAACCATAAGATAAAAACGTCTAAGACCGACAAAAAAACGCACGCATGACG
>JBBPSD010001324.1:0-10140 GCA_038093415.1 Xerocomellus chrysenteron | reverse complement strand
CTCTCCAGGATTTGGTTTCTTGGGCTGAAACTCAAACAGGCTATCGCCTATGCTCTATACGTTCAGACTGAGGTGGAGAATATATCAACCAATCTCTAAAGATGTTCCTATCATCTAGAAGTATTGAGCATCAGACTTCAGTCCTTGAACTCCACAACAAAACAGTCGAGCTGAGCACTTTAATAGAACCATCCTAGAGAAGTCAGAAGCGATGCACCAGCATGCTTGCCTACCACCTTCTTTTTGGCAAGATGCTGTAGAAACTGCTCTACACATATACAACAGACAGCCTATGCATTGTCTCAACTGGTCCACTCCCATATCCAAATGGAATGGTGATGTTCCGGATGTATCATACTTCAAAGTCTTTGGATCTCTGGCTTACGTTCTTATCCCTAAAGAGGATAGACAGAACAAGCTTTCTGCAAAAGCAGAAGAAGCCATCTTTATTGGGTATGAAAAAGGAACCAAAGGATACAAGTTTTGGTCTCCTAAGCGTCGAAGAGTTATAGTCTCTTCAACTGCCACTTTTGATGAATTCATTTTTCCTTTTTGTGCCAAAAAGACAGATGACAAACCACCCTCGTTGTCTATTCCACTCAACAGTGATAACGTCCAGGAGTCTGATAAACCAGACGAACTTAAATCATCGGAAGACGTTCCGATCACTCATTACTATCAATTTCAACCTATGGAAGATCAACAGCCATCACGATCCTCGACTCTGAATGCACCTCCTCCCTATCGATCACCTTCCATTCCTACAACATCTCATGATATGGAAGAGCTTAGACGCAGGACTAGAATCCGTAATCCCTGCTTTCTTCCAGATAACACATATGTATGGTAACCGAGCTCCTGTTGAGATCAAATGAGATTTAGAAGCACAAGAATCTCCTCGCCTGATGAATGAAGATGATGATTAGGAACAATGTATAGTGCAAATTTCTGGAGAAAGATCATTGCATCCGCCACTCTGGCTATAAATATTTCCCAACAATATCGAGATATTCTCAAACTACCTCACACCAAGCAGAAGTTATGGAAAACTGCAATGGAAGATGAAATAAAGTCGCTAGATGAGCACAAAGTATGGGATCTGGTTGCACTTCCACCTGGACGTATACCCGTCAAAGGGAGATGGGTTTATGCTGTCAAAAGTGATGGTCGAAAGAAAGCCTGCTTTGTTGCAAAAGGTTTTATGTACACAGATATTCGGGATAGACTTCGAAGAAACTTTTTCACTGGTTGCAAGATTCGAAACTGTTCGACTCCTACTCTCAATTGCAGCGCTAGAAGATTGGAACATTGAAGCACTAGATGTCAAAATGGCATTCTTATTTGGAGAACTAGATGAAGAAATCTATATGGAACAACCAGAAGGTTTCATCAAGAAGGGTCAAGAGAAGAAAGTTTGTCGCTTGCTCAAGGCCATTTACATACAGACTAAAACAAGCCGCTTTACAATGGAACAAGGCCTTACATGATTCCCTACTCAAGATGGGATTTACTCGCACTTTTGCCGATCCTGGTGTTTACATTCATTTCCACAACCAGGATCTTATCATTCTTGTCATCTATGTTGATGATGCATTATTCATGGGTTCTAATCGCTCCTACCTCAAACTCAAGAAACAAGAGTTCATGAAGAAATGGGAAAGTCGTGATTTAGGAGAAGTGAAAGAATATCTAGGCATGTGAATTACAAGAGATCGTATCAAGAAGACTCTGAAACTTGATCAAATCTCATATGCTAATAAAGTCATAAAATGCTTCAAGCTTGACAATGCCAAGATCGCTCGCACATCTCTTCCATCTGGGTATAATCCATTACCCAACACGACTCAATCTACTCCTCATCTTCATAGTCGCTATCAATCTGTTATTGGATCACTCCTCTACATTATGCTAGGAACACGCCCAGACATTGCACAAACAGTTATCAAAATGTCACAGTTCTTCTCCAATCCATTGGAAGAACATTTGCAGAAAGCACTTTATATTGTGTGGTATCTCACTGGTACCAAGAATCTCTGCATCAAATATGATGGAGCCAGTAAAGCTGATTTCGTGGCATATTCTGATACTGATTGGGCAGGTGATTACGAGACTCATAGATCTACAGTACCTCTGGTTACGCCATCTTCTTAGGCGATGGCATTGTTTCATGGCTATCAAGGCGACAACGCAAGATTACACTATCTTCCACTGAAGCAGAATATGTTGGCATGACAGAAGTGGCTAAACAAATTTCGTGGATTCAGAACCTTCTTTCCGAACTAAAGTTTAAGCTCCCCACTGTTCCACTCTATGTCAATAATCAAGATGCCATATTCCTCGCTTCAAATCCAGCTCAAGAAGGACGCACCAAATATATTGAAATTCCAGAACATCACATCTGTGAATGTGTCCATGATGGGAAAATCAAACTATACTATATTTCCACCAACGAACAGGTTGCAGATACCTTTACCAAGAATCTGACCTGGCAACATTTTGAAGCTAATTGGAAGATGCTGCAATTCATTCCCTATTCCATGATATCATGAATAGCAAGGTGGAGTGTTGAAGTTTTACTATATGTGATTAGACTTACTACACTTTTACTATGTCAGTCATGCTGTCAGTCACATATTTTTCATTCGCTCTTCATTATATCAGCATATATCCTATATGGTAATTGTTCTCAACTCATGATGTCATCATTCTTCTATTCTTCTGATGACATCATCTAACATCATTATTGTGTCTTATTGCACCATGATCACGCCATAGCACATCATTCTTACATCATTCGTGCTAATGGCCTACTCATAGACTCTTTATGGTCTCTTTATGCCCTTTATGGCATCTTCTATGTATACAAGGATAAATAGTCCTTTACATATAAATACCGGGTCTTACACCCTGAAATAATAAGTTCTCTCACACCGCAAAGTGTGATAACTTACAACAAGCACTGTCTTGCAAGTATACTCAATAGTATAGTGAGTAGTGTTCTCTCTCACTGGGTTCTCCCATGCTACACTGTTGTCTCTGCACCGTTCGAGAAGTTGCACTCTTGAAATGAGCGAGGGAGACATTAGAGGCAAGAAAATGGGTCAGTGTGGAATTACATGCTATCATGATGTGGGATAACTGCTGGTGGAATACTGTACCCACACGATTGATTTGTCAGCCCGTGTGACGCGTGACAAGGTCAGCCGGAAATTTCTTTTGTCGTCAGCCAGTGTGACATGTTACAACGACCAAAATTGTCAGCATTTCGTCAGATCTTCAAAGCTTGGACGGAGACCAAGCTGTAGAATACTCAAGTAGTCACTGAAGTAAACTACAGTATCAAATAAAATGAGTGTATCATGTGCAGCATTCATGCACAGGTGTAGTCCGTGTCATCTGAGCGGTGTCCATACTGTATATGGCAAGTTGTGGCCAGTGCCACAATCAGGAAATTCTACACTTCCTTACTTAACCAATGCTGTCAAGTCCGCCAAATAAAGTCAAGTTGTTTGAGTAGATATTTCATACTTAAATTACTTGGACACTGAAACATGGTAGTGCAGCACACCATTAAGCATTTCAAGCACATATGTACATAAGTAAAAGCTATTTTTTTTATAAGTACACAGGACTGCCTGCCTACCCCCACCACACTTGCCATTCAAGTCGTCACTTACCAATTCTAGAGCATGCACAGTGTGGTGTGGCATCTCGTTGTTTCTGTGCACATTGTGTTGGTTGTCGTTGTGCACGTCATGTCACATCCTCATTGTCGCCTCTGGTGGTGTCACTGGTGTGGGTACTGTGGTGCCATCAACGTGGCACCACCATCGCCATTGTCATTGTCGTTGCTGCACATGTTATATCACCATCATCACCATTGCGTGTGTTACATCATGTGTCATCGGCATTGTCATTGTGCTCATTGCGTCACATCATTGCCTCTGATGGCATGATCAGGTGAGGGGACGGCACGAAGACAGGTGCATGAGGGCGGATGGGCCAGATGGTGTGAGAATGTGTGCATGAGGATGGCATGAGAGAGAGAGCATGAATGGGAGAGATGGCATGAGGGGTGGGTGGGCCAGATGGAGCAGATGACACAAGTTGCATCAGGAAATGTACACACTACTTGTCCTTACTTAACCAAGCTTACCAATGCTTATTGCTGCTTAGTATGTTAAGTCCACCAAGTAAACTCAAGTTGTGTAAGTAGATCCCTTTGCTTAAAATTTACTTATTTTGTACTTAAATCACTTAAACACAGTAAAGCAGTGCACCATTTCAAGCATTTCAAGCACATAAGTAAAAGTCATTTTTTCTAGGTACACACTGCCTGCCTACCCCTGCCACACTTGCCATCCGAGTTGTCACTTAACAATTCTAGAGCATGCACCATGTGATGAGGTGTCCTGTCATTGGCGTTGTCATTGCATGTGTTGTGTTGTGTTCTCGTCATTGCCTCTGGTGGTGTGGGTACTGTGGTGCTGTCAACGTGGCACCACCATTGCCATTGTCACCATTGTCATTGTGCTCATTGCATTACATCATTGTTGTTGTCATTGTCTCTGGTGGTGGCATGACCAGGTGAGGGGATGGCATGAGGACAGGTGCATGGGGGTGGGTAGGCCAGATGGTGCAAGACAGTGTGAAAACAGGTGCATGAGAGGGCACAGATGAACGGTGTGAGAGAGAGTGCATGAGTGGGCAAGATGGCAAGAGGGGTGGGTGGGCCAAATGGAGCAGATGGCGTGAGTTGGGATGAATAGGCTGGGCAGGTGCGTTAGTGTAAATAGGTCAGGTGGGTACTAACTCAGCTGTTTGTTTTTTGACAGAGGGGTGGGTGCGCTCGACTGGGGGTGCACAAAGGGGACGCAAAGGGGTGGGTGGACAGGAAGGTCACTGCATGCAAATGCTGTCACAGCATTGCGGGTGGAATCGCAAGCAGGCTAAGGAGGCATGTTAGTGTGAATAGGTCAGGTAAGATACTAACTTAGCTTTTTTTTTGACACAGAAGGGTGGGTGGGCATGACCGGGGGTGCACAACTGGGGTGCGAAGGGGTGAGTGGATAGGAAGGCCACTGCATGCAAATGCAGTTGTGGTGTTGCGGTGGAATCACAAGCAGGCTAGGCAGGTGCATTAGTGTGAATACTGTAGGTCGGGTATGTTAAACAGCTGGATCAGACAGCTGGAGTCCAATGTCAGAAACTGATATTTAGATGCTACAAAGTGCTAGGGACATACCTGGAGTCCAATGTCAGAAACTGAAGGGAACAGACATTGGACTTGCAGAATCTATGGGACAATGCAATAACAACAATACATACATAACAACAAGGCGCCATGATGTCATATCCATGATTTTACCTAGTCAACTCCGGTCCTCCGGGACACCTCCGCGCCTCCGCGCCTCCGAACTCTGAACTTGGTAAACCTCCATTAGTATCCAGTGTACTATCTCCTTTAGTCCCTCTACATTCGTTCCTCTAATCCTGTACTACATCTGTTCCTCTTGCCTCGTAGATTACTCCGACCCAGTGTTTCCGCAGCTCGGTACCTTCATACCTCCGGAGCACTGCTCCGCTTCAGGACTCCGTAGTATACTCCAGTAGTATATAATCTGTACTTACTATCCTCATGTACTTCAGTCTGAATATCAACTTAGATAAACTTCTTCTGTCCGACTCTGTCTGTCCCCTCATCTGATCCAGGCTTCAGACTTTGGCATTACCTTCGTCGTTGTCGTCATCTATCTTGAGCTCGTCGACATCACCAACGTCTCTGAGTTGCTCCGATCTGCTCCGCTTCTCCGGGACCCAATTAACAGCAAGGACATAGCACACAAGCTAAGGCCAAGTCCCAACTAACTCCGACCAACTCCGGAGTTTCCGGAGTTCCCGCAAGAAGTTTGCACGGTCTTAACAGCTTGCGAGGCTGCCGTGTCACAAATAGTGTGCTGGCTGCTAATAACATCACTGCTGTGACAGGGAGCGGGCATGTCTGGAGTGCCAGGGTGCCGAGTCTTGTTAGACGTCCGAGTATTGATAAGACGTTGCTGTGCCATGGGAGGTACAGTGATCAGAGGTAAGTTACGAACCCAATGTTTTTTTTTCACTCGCAAGCCACACATCGAACAACTGTACAGTTCCCCCCCTCACAACATTCTTTTTTGGTCGATGAATTTTGCTTCCATTAAGCTGTGCACTACGTCTCTCTGCATTCAAGAAGTCAACAAGGCAACGGTGATCTGGCCGCCCCCCTTCGAGTTCCACCATGCATGGAGCCACCCCAGACCAGCACCGCTTTTTTTTTGTAGGTTTCCAGGATGCGAGAAGAGTTGTCACAGCAACGGGGGCCTCAAGAGGCACGCCGTTATCCATCAGGTCCATGGTCAAGTCACTAAAATTCCAGCACTGATCCCATATGCTAATGATGACTGGGATGGCACTGACAACAGGAATGGTGATGTGCACGACCATGGCCCCAATCTCCAGGTGGATGAGCCATGAAGAACAATCTGTTACCATCCTATCATAAATGGTGAGCATTTTGCCTGTCATTCAAGTGACAGGATACTGAATGGCCGGACTATGATACAGGAACTCCATGCAACCTGGATGGCAACGACCTTCCTGTGAATGACTCTCCATTACCTCGAGACCAACTCATGCCCAACAACTGGTTGCCCTTCAAGAGCCATGGAGAATTTGAGCTAGCAGATTTTTTGTATTGCAAGGAACAGATGTCTGCAGGCAAGATAGACAAACTCTGTTTGCTGATAGCATCCATTTACCGTGATCACAACCCTCCTTTCAAAGCGCACGCTGAACTGTATAAAACAATAGATTCAATCTCATACGGTGATGCCCCTTGGTAGTCGTTCACGGTCAAATATTCTGGCGTGTTACCAGTAGATCCCCCCACATGGATGATGGCTGAATACGATGTATGGCATTGCAATCCACTGGTCTTATTCGAGCACCAACTTGCCAATCCAGACTTTGACAGCAGTATCGACTATGTACCAAAGGTGGTTACTGATGAGCAGGGCAAGCATGAAGTATGTGATTTAATGTCTGGCCAATGGGCTTGGGACCAATGTGTACGTATCAAATGCTTGATACAGATCGAAACTCATTTTATTCAATAGGAAAAGATTGGCAAAGACCCTCAATCTCATGGTGCCATGTTCGCACCCGTCGTTCTTGGCAGTGATAAGACCACAGTATCAGTTGGAACTGGTCACACAGAATATTACCCCCTCTACATATATTTCACTGGGTAATCTACATAACAATGCTCATTGTGCTCATCGCAATTCCATTGCACTCCTTGCCTTCCTAGCAATACCCAAAAGTAAGTCTACACTAATCACAATTGAAATATATTAACCAAGCCGGTTGCATAACTGATCGGGCCCACCAGAATGACTCCAACTTTCAGATGTTCCGCCATCAGCTGTTTCATTTGAGCCTTGCCACAATCTTACAACCTCTGCAACCGGTAATGAGACAGCCACGGGTCACATGATGTGCGGATGATCATTTCCGCCAGGTTACATATATATGAACTGGGACCTTACATCGCAGATTACCCGGAACAAGCGCTTCTTGCATGTATCATCCAAGGCTGGTGTGCAAGGTGAGTCACTGTTGTGCCTCCACTATGATACTATGATGTGCTAACGAATTCGAGATGCACTGCCCCTCACAATGATCTAGATGTGGGTGCAGAACCGTGTGCACATTTACTCACCGAACAGCTCATTCAAATGCTGGATTCCAGGACACTGTGGGAAGAGTATGGCATAGTGGCAAATGTGGTAGTGCATCATGCAAGTGTATTCTTGCTAGCTAACCACCCTAACTGTTATATCATTCATCTAGCCCTTCACTGCCCACTTCCCCCAGGCCGATATCCATGAGCTCATTGCTCCTGACCTATTGCATCAACTTATCAAGGGCACATTCAAAGACCACTTGGTTACATGGGTCGGGAATTACCTTGTGAAGACTCATGGCGAGCACCAGGCGCAAGTTGTGATGGCGGACATAGATCGCAGGTGAGCAATTGATCATTTTTGACTATGAGACAATGACAAATAGTTTAATTATATGTAGAATCACGGCAGTGCCACTCTTTCCTGGATTGCAGCACTTCCCCCAGGGCCATGGGTTTAAGCAGTGGACCAGGGATGATTCCAAGGCACTGATGAAGGTAAGTCTCAGCAGTTTTGGAATAACTACAATGAATTGTTCTCGTTTCTAATGTACGCACTATAGGTCTATCTCCCAGCCTAGTTGGTTATGTGCCAGAAGAGATGATTCAGGCAATATGTGCATTCCTAGAATTCTGCTATCTCGTTTGATGGCATGTTATCAACCAGTCAACACTCACTGCCATTGACGATGCCATACAACAGTTTCATGCCAAATGAGGCATTTTCATTGCCACAGGAGTTTATGATAACTTTTCACTGCTGCGCAAACACTCAATGATGCACTACTCAACCCTCATCAAGATGTTTGGCACACCAAATGGACTCTGTTCCTCTCTCACTGAGTCTCAGCATATCAAGGCAGTAAAAGAACCCTGGCGACGTTCTAATCACTATGAAGCTTTGGATCAGATGTTGGTGACGAACCAACACATTGATAAACTTGCTGCTGCACAAGTCAATTACTCGAAGAGAGGTATGCTGCAAGGTGCTCTCCTGCCCATTGGTGCAGCCGCTGATGATCAAGTCACTTATGACAATGATGATGGTCAAGGTGCAGTAGAGGACCCACCAGAAGCAACAATGTTTGATGTACAACTGGCTTGTCACCATGATACATCTGAGCACTCCAGCCACGGATGGAAGAAGACTGACAGTCTCATATGTAGTATGAGGTCTGCCACATTCAGCAGCAGACATTGTGATGCACTTTGGTTATGATGAGTTGGTGCCATGCATCCGCCGTTTCCTGTATGACCAGCTTTATCCTGATGCTGAGGTTACTGGCAACCAAGTCGAACTGAACCTATGCCCACAATTTGGCAGTAATCTGAAGGTATACAACTCAGCGACAGCAACCTACTATGCACCGGGTGATCAGTCAGGAGTAGGTGGGATGCACCGCAACATCATTTGTTGTATGCCATCATGGTGGGGGGGACCTGCACAGAAAGACACTGTCTTTGTCGAAAACAGAGGTGCTGAGGGTGAGGGACTGAGCGGGCTTCTGGTGGCCAGGGTGTGTCTACTGTTCTTATTTCCCTACAGGCTGAAGAAGTACCAGTGCACCCTAGTTGAATGGTTCTTACTGGTCGCTGACAAGCCAGATGATGTAACTGGTACATATGTGGATAGTGGCACCGGAAGATTATCAACAAGGCCATCAGGTTCACGCTGTTATTGGCCTTGACATGATACTACAACCAGCGCATCTCATTGGGATGTATGGGGATGAAATTCCAGTCAACTTTCAACTTTCGGACACTCTCGATGCCTTCCGTGCTTACTACGTGAACAAGTACATAGATCATCATGCATACACAATGGCATTTTAAGCTACTTTTATTCCACTTTATACTATGTCAGAAAGGAACTTTGAGGTCTGTCAATAAAGGGTGAAAGTTGGGACAACAACAAACAGACTTGTAAAGAGTTGAGAAGTGACAAAAGTTGGAAAAAAGATGCATAAGTTGGTGAAAATGGGCGGAGGTCCAAAAAAGTGACATGACATTTTGCTGATGTAACCGATGTAACGCTGCATGACCTAAGCCTGAAGTAAGGGTTAAGCAAGCCCGGGCTGAGCTATTCCTTTTTTGTCCGTCCAACGGTGGTTCTGAACCCCCTCGTGACCTCGGTTAACCAGTTCTGTCTTGCAGATGTGGAAAACCCCATCAGGGTGTGTTGCTGTATGGGCTCTGAGTCAAGTTTCACCATCTAAAAAGTTAAGGGAGACAGCGAGGGAAAGAAAAATCACGCGGCGCTTATTTCGCCTGCATCGGCAACGTCGTTAGTCGTCGGCAACTCTAAAAAACCATGTGGCATTTCGGACACCGACGAGGGTGATTTTTGTTTAAACCCAGCCGCGGCAGCACAGCCACTGGAGCGCCTCGAGAAAACCCTTCTCCGTTAAAGAGCACAGCCG
>JBBPSD010001323.1:0-10155 GCA_038093415.1 Xerocomellus chrysenteron | reverse complement strand
GGATCCCATCAAGCTTGATGGCATCGCAAGTTGGCCTACCCCCACTAAGGTCAAAGACGTCCGCTCCTTCCTCAGCTTTGCCAACTTTTATCAATGATTCGTTCCCGACTATTCAAACGTTGCACGACCCCTGATCGACCTCACCAAGAAAAACCTGAGTTGGAACTGGTCCCCCTCCTGTCAATCCTCATTCAACTCCCTGAAACATCTATTTCTCTCTAAACCAGTCCTTCACCTTCCCGACCTCTCTGCTTCCTTCGCCATTGCCAATGACACCTCCAAATATATATGTGTCCAGCGCTATCCTTCTGCAAACCAATCCCAATGGAGATTGGCATCCCTGCTCCTATCTCTCACAGTCGTTCTCTCCTGCCGAACGAAACTACAACATCTATGACCGAGAACTCCTCGCGGTCATCTGTACCTTGAAGTCCTGGCGTCACTACCTCCACGGCTCTCCTTTCCTGGTACAGGTTTTCACAGACCACAAGAACCTCACCTACATACTTCCACCAACCCCAATCGCTCAATCGCCGACAAGCATGATGGCTCATCGACCTTGCTGACTTTGACCTCAAGATGATCCATGTCCCTGGAAAACTATTGGCCGGACCAGATGCCCTCTCTCACCGACCTGATCTTCTCCCCTCCGAGGACGCTGACAACGACAGTGTCACCTTACTTCCCCCTTCCCTCTTTGTCAACATCATTGACACCGCCCTTTCGCAACGTATTGAATCAGCCTCTGCCGGTGACCCCCTTGTCCTACAGGCACTTCAATCCATGCATGAGGATATTCCCCTCCCATTCCACTCCCACCTTGCTGACTGGCAGGTGGAAGCCGGAATCCTCACCTACAAAGGCCACGTCTACGTCCCCGCCGATGATTCACTCTGGCGCACCATACTTGAATGTTGCCATGATCACGAATCTGCTGGCCACCCCGGCTTCCTGAAAACCCGCCAACTGGTCGCTGCAGAATTCTGGTGGCTGGGCCTCGCCTCCTTTGTCCACCGATACGTCAAAGGCTGTGCTAAATGCCAGCAGAACAAAACCAACACGCACCCCACCGTACCTCCGTTGTCTCCCATCAAATCACTCGCTTCTCGCCCTTTCCAGCAGATCTCCTGTGATCTCATCACCGATCTCCCCATCTCCTCGGGCTTTGATTCTCTCCTGGTCGTGGTAGACCATGGACTTACTAAGGGGGTGATTCTTTGCCCTATGAAGAAATCCATCACCGCAGAAGGGATTGCCTCCCTTTTCTTCCACAAAGTCTTCCTTCGTTTTGGACTTTTTGACAAAGTCATCTCTGACCGAGGACCTCAATTCGCCTCCATCTTCACTCACGAACTCGGAAAACTCCTACACTACGACCTATCCCTTTCCACCGCCTATCACCTGCAATCGGACGGAGAAACCGAAAGAGTAAACCAAGAGATCGAAACCTACCTTCGAATCTTCTGTGGCAATAATCCCGCATCCTGGTCAGAATCTATTTCCCATGCCGAATTCGCACATAATCACCGCCCTCATTCCATCACCAATCAATCTCCATTTTACCTCATGATGGGATATGAACCCTGTGCCCTTCCTTCGGTAATCGCCAATACTTCTATTCCCGCAGTAGAATCCTGCCTAAAGTCCCTCTCCGCCACTCGCAACGAAGCCCTTGCCGCCCATGAACTAGCCTGACAAGTCATGTTTTCCCACTCCCGAAGAGGCTTCAAACCATTTGCCAAAGGAGACAAAGTTTGGCTAGAAGCTAGAAACCTGAAACGCCTCATCATCAATCCGAAATTCGCACCTAAACGGGAAGGACCATTTACCATCACAAAAGTCTTATCTCCTATCGTTTATCAACTCCGCCTTCCAAAAACCTGGAAGATCCATCCGGTCTTCCATGCTTCCCTCCTATCGCCTTATCGTGAAAACGAGGTCCACAGCCGGAACTTCCCTGCACCTCCCCCTGACCTTATCAATGGGAAAGAAGAATATGAGATCGAGAAGATCATACGCCACCGTGGAACCCCATCCTCCCGTTCCTTCCTGATCCGATGGAAGGGATATTCTGCCGAAGAAGACTCATGGGTCCCTGAGCAGGACTTGAAACATGCCAAGTCCACTCTCACCTCATATAAAAAGCTCCATCCCTCCATCTTCCGACCTTAACCCCTCGTAAAAACAAACCACCATGACCATGTCTATCAATGCTTCCACCCTTTCTACTGTTTCCTCTCTCTCGCTGAACTCATCTCTTCCTTCTGGCCATACTTCTCCTTCGTCTACCCTGTCAAACGCTGGTTGGGGATCTCAGGATATCCCTAACGTCCTTACTCCTCCTGCTAATCACATGGAACGTCCGACTCCTGTGAACCCACGCCCTATTGTCTCCGTTGACGTCCCCATCTATGCTCATCACCTTCGAGAAGGCACCCTTGGAGAACCTGAACGAGACGCCTTACATTCCTTACTATACTCTCCTCACATCCACCAAATTCTTGAATCCCACCTCGATGACAACTCTCCTCTCTGGAGCGCCACCCGAATCTATATCCAGGTCCAACGGTTGAAAACCCTCCTTGACCTTGCCTCCTCTCCTACTAGCGTTGGCAGACATTACAACACCCTCCATGCCATTCAAAAGACCATCCAGGAAGATCTCTTCTCCCTCTTTCATCAGTTCCACATGCCGGAGTTTGTAGCAGATGTAGAACGATACTCGGCCGAGTTGACTGCGGCAACCAATCCACAGACTATCCCCTCCGCCTCCTCCTCCCCTCTCACTGCTGCCATCGAGTTGGCGATCCAAAACGCTGAGTTAAACCATGAGGTCCTGACCACCAGGACTATACACGGAGTACCAGTAGACAGTCCGCTTCACCAAAATCACCCGCGATATTCAGAGACCTGTTTTGAATGCCACCATCTTGGCCACATTCATATTCACTGCCAATGGTACGTCTGTCCAATTTGCAAAGTCAATCGCCCTGAACATCCACAATACTGTTGTCCCCTTAATCACCGTGCTCCTCGCTCTTCATCCTCGTCCTCATCATCTTCGTCCACTCGACCTCGCCCCATTCCCCCTCCTCACTCTCACTGCGTGAGTCATAGAAGTTCCCATCCACCTCGCCGCACCAGCCGCCCCTTCCCCCCCAGATCTCCTTCTCCCATTGAGGATTTTGACTACAATGACGTCGCAATCTCCAACATGACTGGGTCCCCAGTCGGATCCTATGCATACTTTTGACTAGCCCCCTTTATTTGTTATCCTTCTCCAATGTTTCAGGTCTAGTAGGGGGGTAATGTTACAATTCTTTCTTTTTCCTACGTCGTTTGTCTCTCGCCTCACTTCCATCTCTTCGCACCGTTCTCTGGAACGCCTTCCGCCTAAACACAGCTTCCTTCTTACATGCTGTGCATGGTTCCCTTACTCCATTTCCACTTACCTTTATGGACGTACTTCTCTTACACACATTTACCTCAAACGTGGCTTCTTCCCTTCTATCGCACTGCCCAAGCCTTCCCTTTATATCCACCTCAGTTCTTATGCTACGAACACTGCTTGGCCCGTGCACTACATGGTCACCTATTTAAACGACGATATCGCATGTATCCTCTTTAACTTGAATCTACTTGATTCCCCCTTGTCACTTGGACTTCTCTAAGTCGTCACCTTACTTCTGAGTAGGCGCTCCCTTGTACTCTTAACCCTTGAACTCCCTATGCAACCGACTGTTGCCAGGAGTTGTCGCAGAAAGCCCCCGACATCCTCGTTTTCTTGAAGACACCCTTCAAGAACCTTTGTCCTTCGATCTTTCAAGTCTACGTTTGCCTCTACCCGAGTCAAGTGTAACAATAAGGAAAAGAAAGAATCATAACATTACCCCCCTACTAGACCTAAAACACCAGAGAAGGGTAACAAATTAAGGGAGCTAGTCAGAAGTATGCATAGGATCCGACCGGGGATCCAGTCATGTTGGAGATTGCGACATCGTCATAGTTGAAATCCTCAATAGGAGAAGGGGATCTAGGAGGAGAGGGGCAGTTGGCATGGCGAGGTGGCTGAGAGTTTCCACGATTCATTCGGTGAGAGCGAGGAGGGGGAACAGGGTGAGGTCGAGAGGAGGAAGACGACGAGGATGAGGATGAAGGACGAGGGACGCAATGGTTGAGGGGGCAATGGTATTGCGGATGTCCTGGACGGTTGACTTTTCATATCGGGCAGATGTACCACTGGCAATTAACATGAATATGGCCAAGATGATGGCATTCAAAACAAGTTTCCGAGTACCACAGGTGGTTTCGGTGAAGCAGACTGTCTACTGGTACCCTGCATATGGTTCCTGTGGTTAGGACTTCTTGGTTTAGCTCTGCATTTTGAATAGCCAACTCAATGGCGGTAGTGAGAGGAGAGGAGGAGGCAGAGGGGGTCGTTTGTGGATTGGTAACTGCAGTCATCTCGGTGGAATAATGTTCCACATCAGCCACGAATTCAGGCATATGGAATTGGTGAAAGAGGGAAAAGAGATCATCTTGAATGGTTTGCTGAATGGCATGTAGGGTGTTGCAGCATCTGCCGATACTGGTGGGGGAAGAGGCAAGGTCAAGGAGGGTTTTCAACCGTTGGATCTGGATGTAGATTCAAGTAGCGCTCCAGAGTGGGGAATTGTTGTCAAGATGAGATTCTAGAATTCAGTGGATATGGGGGGAATACAAAAGGGAGTGCAGGGTGTCTCGTTCAGATTCCTCAAGTGTGCCTTCACGAAGGCAATGGGCATAGATAGGGATGTTGATGGATAGGATGGGAGATGGGTTTACAGTAGTCGGATGTTCCATGTGATTAGTAAGAGGAGTAGGGATGTTAGGGACATCCTGAGATCCCCAACCAGTGTTTGACAGGGTAGAGGAAGGAGAAGTACGACCAGAAGGAGAAGATATGTTTGATGAGAGAGAGGAAACAGTAGAAATGGTGGAAGCATTGAAAGACATGTTCGTGGTGGTTTGTTTCATGAGGGGAGTGAAGAGCGGAAGACAAAGGGGTGGAGCTTTTTATACATAGTGAGAGCGGACTTGGCATGTTTCAGGTCCTGCTCAGGGACCCAAGAGTCTTCTTCGGCTGAATACCCCTTCCATCGGATCAGGAAGGAATGGGAGGATGGGGTTCCGCAGTGGTGTATGATCTCCTAAATTTTGTATTCTTCTTCTCCATTGATAAGGTCAGGGGGGGGTGCATGGAAGTTCTGGCTGTGGACCTTGTTTTCACAATAAGGCGATAAGAGAGAAGCATGGAGGACCGGATGGATCTTCCAGGTTTTCAGAAGGCAGAGTTGGTAAATGATAGGAGATAAGACTTTTGTGATAGTAAACGGTCCTTCCCGTTTAGGTGCAAATTTCGGGTTGATAGTGAGACGTTTCAGGTTTCTGGCTTCTAGCCAGACTTTGTCTCCTTTGACGAAGGGTTTGAAACCTCTTCAGGAGCAGAAAGACATAACCTGTCGGGCTAATTTATGGGTGGTGAGAGCTTCATTGCGAACAGCAGAGAGGGTTTTTAGGCGGGATTCTACTGTAGGAATGGAAGTGTCGGCAATTACCGGAGGAAGGGCATGGAGTTCATATCCCATCATGAGGTAAAACAGAGATTGATTGGTGACAGAGTGGGGGCGGTGATTGTGTGCGAATTCTGCATGGGAGATAGATTCTGACCAAGATGCGGGATTATTACCACAAAAGATCTGGAGATAAGTCTCAACTTCTTGGTTTACTCTTTCGGTTTCTCCGTCGGATTGTGGGTGGTAGGCGGTGGAGAGGGATAGGTTGTAGTGTAGGAGTTTTCCAAGCTCTCAGGCAAAGGCAGAAGCGAATTGAGGGCCTCGATCAGATATGACTTTGTCAAACAGTCTGAAGCGGAGGAAGACTTTGTGGAAGAAGAGGGAGGAAATTCCTTCGGCGGTGATGGATTTCTTGGTAGGGCAAAGAATTACCTCCTTAGTAAGCCCATGGTCTACCACGACCAGGAGAGAATCAAAGCCTGAGGAGATGGGGAGATCGGTGATGAGATCGCAGGAGATTTGTTGGAATGGGCAAGAGGCAAGCGACTTGATAGGAGATAACAGGGGTACAGTGGGATGCATGTTGGCTTTATTCTGTTGGCATTTAGCACAGCTTTCGACATATCGGCAAACAAAGGAAGCAAGGCCTGGCCACCAGAATTCTGCAGCGACTAGTTGGCAGGTTTTCAGGAAGCTGGGGTGGCTGGCTGACTCGTGATCATGGCATCATTCAAGGATAGTGCGCCAGAGGGAATCATTGGCAGGAACATAGATGCAACCTTTGTAAGTAAGGATTCCCGCTTCGACCTGCCAGTCAGCGAAATGGGAGCGGAAAGGAAGGGGAATATCCTCGTGCATAGACTGAAGCGCTTGCAGGATGAGGGGGTCACTGGCCAAAGCCGACTCAATGCGCTGGGAGAGGGCGGTGTTGATGAGGTTGACAAAAAGAGACGGGGGGAATAGGGTGACATTGTCATTGTCAGTGTCGTCTGAGGGGAGAAGGTCGGGACAGCGAGAGAGGGCATCAGGACCAGCCAGTAGTTTCCCAGGGACATGGATCATTTTAAGGTCAAAGTCAGCGAGGTCGATGAGCCAGCGTGCTTGCCGACGGTTGAGTGCTTGGGGTTGGCGGAAGTAGGTGAGGTTCTTGTGATCAGTGAAAACTTGTACCAGGAAGGGAGAGCCATGGAGGTAGTGGCACCAGGATTTCAAGGCATGGATGACCGCAAGGAGTTCTTCATCGTAGATATCATGGTTTCGTTTGGCAGGAGAGAATGACTGTGAAAGGTAAGAGCAGGGATGCCAGTTCCTGTTGGAATCGGTTTGAAGAAGGATAGCGCCGGACACATATTTAGAAGTGTCAGTGGCAACAGCGAAGGGGGTGGAAAGATCAGGGAGATAAAGGACGGGTTTCAAGAGGAAGAGGCGTTTCAGGAAATCAAACGAGGATTGACAAGAGGGGGACCAATTCCAAGCCAGGTTTTTCTTAGTAAGGTCAATCAGGGGGCGGGCGACGTTGGAATAGTCCAGAATAAACCATTGGTAGAAGTTGGCAAAGCCCAGGAAGGAGCAAACATCTTTGACTTTAGTGGGGGTAGGCCAGCTTGTGATACCATCAAGTTTGACAGGGTCCATGGCCAGTTGACCAGGTTTGACGATCATTCCAAGGTATTCAACCTCATCAGTGGCGAATTTGTATTTCTCAAGCTTCAGGTGAAGATCTAGCTCGGTCATGCATTGCAAGACGTGTTTGGTACGCTCTTCATGGAGGGTAGTGTCGGGGGAGTAAATAAGAAGGTCATCCATGTAGATAATGAGCCATCCTTCAGCAATCATATCGCAGAATGAGTCGTTCATGAAGCGTTGGAAGGTGGCAGAAGAGTTGGTGAGTCCGAAGAACATGACAGTGGGTTTGAACAACCCCTTATGGGTGACGAAGGCTGCCTTCCATTGGTGGCCATCCTTGATTCGCATGTTGTTGTATCCCCAACGAACGTCGAATTTGGTGAAGACTTTGGCATCTCGCAGTTTGTCAACGAGATCGGAGATGAGGGAAAGGGGGTAGGCATCACAGATGGTATGTTCGTTGACGTAGCAGTAATCTTGGCAAGGGCGAAGTCCTCTGTCCTTTTGTTTGACAAAGAAGAAGGGGGACGCTTGTGGCAAGTTGGATGGGTGAATCTTTCCTGAAGCGAGGTTTTCGTCTAGGAAGTCTTCGGTGGCTTTGCATTCATCAGGAGAGAGAGGATATACCTTCCCAATCTTTGGGGTAAAGGTGTCGTCAAGATTGATCTCGTGATCATAAAATCAGGATGGAGGGACGTGGTTAGTGGCTTCCTTTGAGAATACGGAAGCGAACAAGGAGTATTCTGGGAGAAGTGTGGGTTTGGGCTTGGATTTCTTGGCTGTGGTGGCGAGTTCTGTGGCAGTGGTTAGCTTGGTGATGATCGGGGATCCTGCTGGGATGAAGTGGGATCCACATCGGATGATTCAGTAGATAGTGCGGTTTTGTCGGGCGCGGCATATATATTCGTTCTCAGTTTCCCAGTCGTTGTACACGAAGAGGTGTTGATCAACTATAGCATTAACGTTGGTGTGTCGTGGGGGTTTGATGGAAGGTCGGATAAAGTGAGATTCGTGTCGCTTAGTGTCAATGGAGAATGAGCAGAAGAGTTCCTGGGATTGGTCGAGGGATTCCTTGATGGAGAGGGTCCTTTCGACCCAATTGATTATGGGATTGACTTCTTTCAGCCAAGGAAGTCCTAGGATTACGTTTTCATTTCCTAGACTTAGGACATGGAAGGTGATTCGGCAGGCTATTCCTCCAACGTCAAGGAACAGAGTGGTAGAGAACTGGATTACTCCCTTAGAGTTGATGGAGTTATCCGCATTCCGTGCTTGGATCGGGGTTTTCAAGCGTTGGGTAGGAAGTTTGTGTTTCCTAACGAATCCCCAGTTGATGCAAGAGATGCTTGCCCCGCTGTCTATGAGGGCTCGGGTGTCAATGGCATTCATCATGTGTGAAGGTGTGATGAGTTGAACTGGGATTTGCATAGTAGGTGACGACCCCACAAATACATTCGCACAAGAAGCGGAAGGAAGGGTTTGCGTTGGGGAACTCTTCCTGTCTAAAAATCCAAGGGTTTGAAAGAAATCTTTCATACCACCTCATCTTCTTCATGATCATCTATCTCCTCCAGCTTAGGAAGTTCTTCGCAGCTGACATTCTACACCTTGGTGTTCCCCTTCTGGGAAAAGGTCATGCAGGTGGTACTGGAGTGTCCAGGTTTTCGGCAGCGGAAGCAGAATTTCTTTTCAATGCAAGGTCTGCGTTCTTCCAGGGTGAGCTTAGAAACTTTGATGGTGTCAATGACCATGGTGTCGGGGTCGTGAGACTTGGTGTTCGAGGAGTTGGAAAAGGAATGGTAGGTCTGGTGGGAGGCCTTTGAGTTTCTCTTTGCGATGTCATCGGCTCATTCCCATTGGGTTTGGAAGGCGATAGCCTTCTTATACCAGTCATCGATGGTGGAGGGAACAGTGTCCATGGACATGATGCAGCGCATCAGAGGGGGTGGGATTCCTGCAGAGAAGTATCCGATCAGGGCATTGGCGTCAGAGATGTTGGCGAGGGCTACATGGTTCTTGAAGGTAGAGATATACTCTGTCAAAGAGGGGGAATACGAGTTGTTTTTCGCATTCTTCTGCATACGCTTGGTAGATAACCAGGAAATAGTGTTCCCGGTGACGTCGTGGTGTTTGAACGTGGTGTTGAACTTTGTGATAAAATCAGTAAAAGTTCTGAGGGTGAATGAAGTGCCAGAGATGGCGCTTTGGCGAAAGGTCGAGGCCCAAGTGAGGGCAGACCCCTTGGTCATGTAGGAGAGAGCAAAGGCGATTTGCTTCTCGTCAGTGTCGTAGACGGCTTTGTTAACGAGGAGGTAGAATTGCATGGCGTGCAGCCAGTGCATAGACTTGTCATAGGATCTGTCAAATGCTTCGGGAACGCCGATGCATAGTTCAGTGGGTTTAGTAGTCATTGATGGGGGAGGAGGGAAGCAGGAGAGGAGTGGGGGTGGTGGCAGCAGTGGTGGGAGAGGAAAAAGGGGAGTAGCGTTGATTGGGGTGGGAGACAGTGGAGTAGGAACTCTGGGGATAGAGAGGGCGGCGGAGAGGTGGTGGGATAATGTACGAGTTTCGTCTTCTTCCTGTGTGGTTAGAAGAGTGGTGTCAGGGTCAAGGGTTTCTTCTTCCTCGGTGTCCGAGTGAGAAGCTTCTGATGGTGAGTCGGTGGGCGAGGGTTCTCGTGGTCTTGGCAGGAACCAACGAGGATTACGAGTGGGTTGTTGGGCAATGGTGGGAGACTATAGCGATGATAGCTCCGGCAAGGAGAACTTGAATCTTTTGTTACGCTTGACTCAGGTAGAGGCAAACATAGACTTGAAGGATCGAAGGGCAAAGGTTCTTGAAGGGCGTCTTCAAGAAAACAAGGATGTCGAGGGCTTCCACGACTACTCCTGGCAACACTCAGTTGCATAGGGAGTTCAAGGTCAAGGGTATGAAGAAGCGCCTACTCAGAAGTAAGGCGATGACTTAAAAAAGT
>JBBPSD010001321.1:0-10158 GCA_038093415.1 Xerocomellus chrysenteron | reverse complement strand
GTGTGCATAGAGATATGACAGTGGGGTTCAAAGTTCAGGCCGCTCCGATCAGAGGATTATTCGTGCTGAGATTGAAATCCACGGACTGTGCCGACACCCCCAAAGATCTTCCAGTTCATTCCTACTGGTAAGACGCTAATTGATCTACCAAAGTCACCACTATCTGCACAAAAGTATTTCTATGTCTGCACCCTCACCGTCGTCCTCATGCAGATCTAGAACCAAGATTGCAGGCACGCTCCTGATGCCGTGCCAACTACCCATGCTAGTTTGGTGTACGACCCAAGCTGGGCACTGATACAATCTGCCCAGTTGGTGATGGCGCTCGGCATATCGTGGCGCGATAGACGGAGCAAGGGGATGAGACGACATTGTTCGACGTAGGTCAGGACGGGTGGGTGCCGTTTCTCGACCCTACAGTCATTTACACCTTGTTTGTGGTTGGGACGCCCTCACATCCCGAAAGTGGTTCGAGTTATGGCCTCGATGTGGGAGGGGTAGCAGGCATGGTGGCGAATGCAGCTGCCACCGCAGCAAGTGCAGCGATGTAGCCAGTCCGTGCTGCGCGTTTACGCAGGAAAGCCTGGTGGTGTTTCTCAACGTCATTTGAATGATGCGGTGGACGAGTGGGCAGCATATGCATACGGAGTGGCCATTGGCACGGTTGGCACGTCTCATGGGGATTTTAAAAGGTGGGTCGTGCTCGCCAGTGGGTGGTGGATTCGTTACATCTGACCTGTGAATGATAGGCGTCCTCACGTACCCCAACTCTCCAGATTACAGGCTGGATGCGGATGGGCTGACGCCAGTAAAGGTGAGTGAGAGAATGGCAGTGTCGTCACCGGGTATTCATGGGATACCGCAGGCGTGTGTCATTGACATTGTCCAAGCCATCGACCTCGCCGAGTCCAGCATACCATCGCTGATCATGCACGACCTTTCTGAATTTAGCTCGCTCGCATTCCTCATGGGATGCCATGCCCATCCTACGCTTGTGTCTGGCCCCGAAACCCCTGCGCCGACGTCCATGCACAAGCACATCACATATATCGAACTTTCGAAGAAGACGATGCTGACGCTTGTCGAGTTGTATATGCGGTTCAAGGACCACGCCGAGACATACGAAGATGGGATGCTTGAGGCTGTTCTTTCGGTAAGCAAGCCAGCACGTTGTTATCATCTGGATCCTCATTCATTGCGCTAGGCGTATGGGGTTCCGATTAAGCTCAAGTACAGTGAGTGCCCAGCACCGTCCAAGTTTGGCAAGGACATACCGTTGTGGAAGACGGCGACAACGTGTTTCTTGCGTGTTGTGACGGAATGTGTGAGGGCGTTGTTGAGGCTCGGAGAAGGTGCGTCATTTTTGTGGGGGTAGGGTGCATTCATTCCAAGTTTGTTCGCTAGTGATATTGGATACACGGGTCGAAGCTATTTGGAGGCAGATTATTGGGGGTTTCCGGGGTGGTATTCTTGCGGATTGGGACGTGGTCCATGATTGAATGACAACAAGTTGTTTTTCGACTGAACGGTTTACTGTAGCTCTTTGGCGGAGACATTTAGCCTAGAGGAACAAGAGGCAGAAGAAAATTTCAACTTTGCGCTGATCAGCTCGCTCGAGATCTATACACGTGCAATCTTCTGTCACACCGTGGATACCTTCCGTGGACTCCCAAACCAAACACCGAACTCCCAGAAAGTTACCAACAAGAGGGGCCCAAGATCGGAGATGCTGGCGCTGCCGTTCCAGATGACAGTAGCTTTGATGTCATCTTCAATATATGTAACTCTACCTCGAGAACACCCCCTTCATGCACCTGACGGGTCCCCGATAACTTCACCCAGATCCTGCTGAGAGTGAAATACCACCACTGGACATCTACTATCTACTACCAGTCCACCTTCTGCACCAGAGGCTATTCGTGTCCAAGCTGCCCGCGTCCCCGATGAGATATTGGTCATTTTTCCCCGCAATCTACTGGGTTCCAGGGATCTCCAGGCCACGGCTCAGCGCCGCGTGTTGGACGTCCTTTCCAAACGGATCATGCCAGCATCCAAAGCCGGCGCCGCTGGTATGAGCACAAATGTTCTACTACGTTAACATGTACATAGGTCGAGTTTTACATGTGCTACATGTGCTAATATTGCTCTAGTTTTGTTGATAGGGACGTGTTCATGCGTTTCAGGGGGGGGATTGGCCATAAGGTCACTCGTGAGTGGGACGAATTCTTGCAGTGCGAGGGACGCGAACCACCGCTGGATGATGAAGATATTGGCATTGAGTTGCAATCCGAGGACTTGGAGGATGAACTTGAGTGGGAGGTTGGAGTGGAATGGGTGATGGGATGGATGATGAGGGAGATGAGCTTGGAAATTCGGAGTTGGAAGAGAGTGAGGGCGAAGAGGATGTTGTTGTCATTGCGGATGAAGGAGAAGAACTCGATGACATATGGGCCCAGGAGGGGTATGGTGCACTGTAGTCCGATCGCAGGCATGCCCATTTGGCTCTCACAAGCATCTGGGAGAATGCAATATCTTATATTATCAGAACTGACTGGTTATGATATTACAATACAAATGGAGTGTGGCGAGGCTTAGATTTCATGATAACTCCTGATATAAGCGTGAAGTCACGACTGACTCTTCTCACGTGCTGTCAGGGAATCTCAGCCAAATCAGGGAATCTCACAATTTTGCAATGTTTGTGATGTGCACACCGCCCCCACCGTGGGTCCTGTACTCTCCTCACTTCATGAGTACATTCTTCCCTGATCTCGAGACAGAAGCAACACCTCTTGATACCCCCAACACTTCCTATGTACCATGATTTCCATCGGGTATAGCTCCCAACGCCTCCCCCCAAGTTCCCCCGCTTCACCGCGAGCGTGGATCTGCGGCGGCAGCCCCTTCCAGAGCCGCTCGAGGTCACCACGAACTATATTCCTGATCTTGTCCGCCCCAATCCGCAGATTCATCCAAACCCACGTCGTACGCGCTCACGAATGCCCTTACTTCAGACCCACCCTCTCTCCCCTTAACTGCCCCATCTTCACTTGGCCTCCCAGTATATTCGGCCTCGGGCTTTGAGGTCCTCTCGATTTTCTTGCGGGTAGTGAACCGTCCCAATCCCACCACTCATCTCCGTCCCGTGGATCTGTTATACTCGTCATTGTGGACATGAGACGATACTATTTTCGTCCGATGGAACAGTACCGGCATATGTTTGGTCGAGTGTCGTCGCAGGCTCCACGTTGAACTAGGAAAAGGGTGGAAAGCGAACATACTCTCTGGGCGTGCGCGATGGATGCCTGTCGTGCGGTGGGATAGCGTTGACAAGGCAGGTGGTGTTGGTAGTGTGCGGTTCCAAGGAGACAGTGCCCACGGTAGTTCGCGTATGACGGCGGGTGCGACTCTTTTTCGCGCCTGCTACACTCGAATACCTATAGTTCTGACCATTCTTCGATTTCAGGGTCGAGGCTATGTGAAACGTCTACGAGTGAGCCAGTCGGAGCATCGATCGATCCATTGGAATTTTGGGCACTGTCGTCGTCCCAGGGCACAATCCTGGTGGCGTCTGCGAGCGTGAGGGACGTGCTCGGATGGGGAACTGAGGTGATTGGGAGGGATATCTGTGCGATCATGATGGTGAGAGATAGTCAAAGTGGCATGAAAGAACGTGCTGAAGCTAAGTTGGCCAAGTTAGACACGCTCGCGGTATGTCCCTTTCCCTTCCGGTTTCTATCCTGGTCGTTGAGAGAATTTGCTTCCTCTTTTTCCTGCGTGTGTGCGTATAGGTGAAGGACATGGTCGACCCTCCACCTTCGGTCATGGCGACGTCTCTGGTGCATAGGAGATTACATATGGTGCCCGTGCGGCTCGCATTTTACCATACACCGCAGTCCGACAAGCGCGCAGCGTCCTCGACATCGTCGATAGGTGTTACCTCGGCACCCCTCGTCCACCCGCTCAATCAGCCGTTGTGTCCCATCGTATGTCAGGCTACCGTGCCGTCCACCATCGAGTACCAGTCGAACACAACACCGCTACCGGCTTTGGCCCTAGTCCTGGCCGCACACCGAGCCAAGTACAGATCCAGATGGATATAGAGGGCGATCCCTTGATGCATTCGTCTGGCGCATCGCTCTTCGAGGAACTGAAAACCTTTCAAGGGTCGAGTTGGCAATACGAACATCAACAACCCAAATTTGCGAACCAACGGTTGCACGAGGAGCGGCGCTGGGTTCTCTTCCAGCACGGCGGGACACATCGGGGCTATTCCGCTCGGTGAGCCTTACTCGTCTGCGTCCACCGACACACCCCAAACCCCGCCGCAGCCGCAATTGTATTGTCGCTCTGTAGGCTCTGCATGCTGTACTTATGTACGAGTAATGTGACAGCACCATCATTGACCAATGACAAAGCTGTATGATCGATTGATCGTAAATGCTGTGACGTTAACCGACTGTACAGCATTGTATAGGCCACTTTCGGAATTGCTGGGAAGTGGGGCTTGGAACGACGGGAGGAAGCTGTCAGAGTTTATCATGGGGTTTGGTACACTCCTGCACGACGGCGCAGAAAATGACCTGGTGACAGGAGGAGAGAGTACTAGGCCCAAACGAAAAAGTCCTGACCAGTTTTGGAGAAAAAACTTTTCGTGGGACCCTTTATTGCCTTTTTTTATCGACTTTTGAGAGCTCTGATTAACACCTGAGACACAGCCAAAAATGCTAAACGAACAAATCAGATACTTACACAACGTGGTTAGTAGAATATAGGCTGGGTGTAAATGTAGTGGGAAACGTGAATTGGAAATTGGAAGTTTAAGTTGACATTCGGCCGTTGGGACAATTTGGAGTATAGTTGACAGAAACAATTCAGGGGAAAACTTGATATGTTGGCGACCGTGCTAACCTGGTGTAAATGTTATCTCAAATGTGTTATGAACCAATTCTTTCCTTCTTTCATCTTCTATCACATTCCCGTTAATCACAAGAACATTCCAGAAAGTTCGTCATCATGACATCATACCTCCTGTATTCCTCATGTATGCCTCACCTTATCCTCGTGTGTAGTAGTACATATATCAGTAGACTAGTAGTTGTCTGTATTTCCCCACTCTTGGAATAGTATTTCTTTCATTGAGCAATGTTTCACTTTGAGACGCCTCTAAGAGAGTCCTTACATTATTCCAAGAGTATTCTACTCGCTGAACTACTCGTTCCCCGACTCCTCATACAATCTGCCTTCGACGAGGTCTCACTTAAGACCTTCGTTCGCTGTCCCTCTATACCTACCCCGTCTTAAACTTAGAGCACTTCGCTCTTCCTCTCATACGCTTCGTAACTGCTGAAAGGCAAGCTCGGATCCCAGAGCCAAGGGAAAGCTGCGCCCGCGCGCATTATAATTGCGGCTGGTAGAATACCAGGCAAATATTCGTAGAACGATCACCGTTCAGCTCTAGTCCAGAGCATAATTAAGATAAAGTTGTTGCGCCCATAGAGCACTAGGGCCGGTTTGGTAGAACGTTAGGCTACCACGTAAAACGTTCCGATAATGTTTACTGTTCGCGTGATCACAGTTATTGTCACGTTGGTATACCACCGTTATTGGGCATTGCTGTCAAAGAGTAATGACAGTAACTCTGGTATCTCTCATTTTCGACATCACACCCTTCAAAACCTAAGGGGTATTAGTTACATTTTGTATCGTACTTCCATTCCACAATCCACCACATTCGGCCAGAGCCTTTGAGAGTCCTATTAGGAGGATCATTGGAAGTTCGAGCTACGCAAATCATCATATCCGCATTCCATCCAAAAATTCGGGGAGTCTTCCCAAATAACCGAATTAGTAAGAACAAGCGCAATGACGTCGTTTGACATGACTGAATTGACCCACAATCTCCCATCCACGTCGTCTTCCCCTTCTCCATGGAGAAGCAACACAAACACCCCTGCTCCATACGTAATGGCTCCTGATAGAGTCACTACACCACAACCTCGCACGATGGAAGAATTCATCACTGCATACGCTGACTGGCAAAGGGCTTATGCCGAAAACAAGATTCTAGCAGGACTTCCGCCTGCTATGCCAATAAATGTACAACAACCATTGTTCACCTCGCCCTGATCGCCATCACGATCCACAATCTCATCACCATCCTCCATATCACCTCCCACTGTCCATATGCCATGATCTCCATTTAGGAGAAATCAACCAGAAAGAACCCCGGCAATGCCAAGTATGCGACCTACCGGTACTCCTGCCTCGACCAGGAGAATTGGAAAATCTATCGTGGCCAAGCCAGAAATGTATGACAGAAACAAAGAGAAGTTCCTCCAATGGTGGAGAACTTTATTGTTCTACCTTATGGGCTTCGAAAACACGCCCACAGATGAACAGAAGATCATGATAGCAATCAGCTACATGAGAGGCAATAACGCTGCAGGAAGGTTCACCGACCTGTACGCCCAAGAAGTAGACTTCGACACGGACGCACAAACATTCGATGAATTCGCCAAAAAGGTTGGCGAAACCTTCTTGCCAAAAGAAATTAGGTGAGAAGCAGAAAGGAAACTCATGGCCCTTAAACAAGGCCCAAAAGACTCAGTCAGTGATTTCTTCGTTAGACTCAAGCAGCTGACCCTGGAGGCTGGCTACGACACTTGTGTCCAAGGACGACTCCTTATTCGACTCACCCGAGATGGTGTGCGAAATGAGGTTGTTGAATACGTCGAAAGAAGCAAACCCGATCTCTTTGAATCGGAAAGCTTAGCGAAATGGGAAACAGCACTGACTCATGCAGAAGCAATACTCACCGAGATCGCTGATCGCAAACACCGCGGAGGTCATATGACCTTCAACAAAACTTGGTTTGGAAAGAGGGTGGAAACGACCGCAACTACATCCTCTCCTCCAGCACCAAAAACAGAAGTCCACCCGAACCAACCGGGAACCTTCGGAGCTCAAGGAGGAGTTCCAATGGACATCAGCAGAGCACAAGCAGAAGGAAAGTGCTTTAAATGCGGAAAACCATGGCCTTGCAAAGACCATTTCAAATCCCGTGCCCATCAAGTAAGAAGTTTCCAATACCGGTCAGAAAATCGAGTATACCACGGCAGAGGAATTAGAAGCGGCTATTACAAAGGCCGAAGAGGGTTTTCCAAAAGGAGAGTAGATACATGGTCGACTACTTCTCCTGTAACAACTATGCACAATAAATATTCTGTTTTGTGCATTGAAGGGACCGATGATGTCGAGGACAATGATAGTCATAAAAAGAGGGTAGAGATAACTTCAAAACCCATAAGTCCAACTAAAATCCTCAAACGAGGAGAAACATTGTCGAAGGAAGCGCCCACGAGAGCGGCAGGCCTTGACAAGGAACAAACATCGGAAAAGGGAGTGCCCACGAGAGCAGCATCCCCCGATAAAAAGGCAGAGAGTCATTGACAAAATTGGATGAACACAGTAGACCCAAGGTCGGTCCAATGGATAAAAACAATGGCTGACAAAACCACAGATGGTCAAACTCTCAAACACCTAAAAACATTTGTTCACCAGACACGGATAGCCGAAGTCACACCTGATCTAGTACAAAAAATCCGACAATTGTCACCAGAAGAAGCGCATTTCTCCATTCAAGAACTACAGAACAAACCCAAGTTCGTACAAAGAAAGCACTCTACAAATTTGTTGGAAACACGAGGAACAATTGTAATGACTGATGGCTCAAAGTTACTGATAGTAGCATTGGTAGACTCCGGGTGCAGCGGATCTTCCATAGATGAATTCTTTGTACAGGAAAACAATATCACGACCTATAACCTCCCCATCGCCATCCCTGTATACAATGCCGACGGAACTCCAAACAGTAACGGACTAATATCTAAGTTCGTAACAATAGAACTAGTAATTGGAGAACATTCAGAAAGACTCGCACTTGCGGTAACAAAATTGTCCACCCACTCTATCTTCTTAGGATTTGACTGGCTAAAGGAACACAATCCGATCATCAACTGGAAAGAACAGACAATCGAATTTACCTGTGTAGATGATCATCTCCCCAGCCTCGTCCCAGTAGAAGATGAAGAGGAGGAAATAGGACATGAGAAGGAAGAGGAAAGACTCTTCCAAGTAGACGTAGAATCCTACATTCGAGCAAACACGGCAACGGAGTTAGCCTTTGAAAAGGACAAAGAAAAATACCTAAAAACCTTTGAAAATGTGGTACCAGAACATTATCACAAATTCAAAGATGTCTTTGACAAAGAAAACTTTGACGAACTCCCTCTGAAACGACCATGGGACCATGCGGTAGAACTCTTACCAGGAGATCACATAATAGACTGCAAAACATACAGTCTAACACTCGATGAACAGAAGGAACTTGATGTGTTCCTTGAGGAGAATCTCAAATCGGGAAGAATACGCCCTTCCAAGTCCCCCTTCGCTTCCGCTTTCTTCTTCATCAAGAAAAAAGATGGAAAACTGCGACCAGTTCAGGACTATTGAAAACTGAATGACATCACCATAAAAAATCGATATCCTTTACCACTAATCTCCGAACTGATCGACAAGCTAAAAAATGCCAATACTTCACAAAGCTTGATATCAGATGGGGATACAACAACATTCACATGAAAGAAGGAGATGAATGGAAAGCAGCCTTCCGAACAAATCGCGGATTGTTCGAACCCTTAGTTATGTTCTTTGGGCTTACAAACTCTCCTGCAACGTTCCAAACCATGATGAATTCCCTATTCCGTGATCTGATCAATCGAGGAAAGGTGGTAATCTACATGGATGACATCATGATCTTCACAGTGGATCTAAACGAACATCGCAAAATAGTCACAGAAGTGTTACAGATACTAAGAGATAACAAATTGTATCTAAAACACAGTAAATGCGAGTTCGAACAAGCCGAAACCGAATATCTCGGATTGATCGTAGGCCATCAAACGATCAAAATGGATCCTGGTAAAGTAAAAGGTGTCACAAGTTGGCCAGTCCCAACAACAAGAAAACAACTACGGGGATTCTTAGGATTCCTCAATTTCTACCGATGATTCATTCTCAACTTCGCACAAGTGGCACGACCCCTAAATGCCCTTACATCCGAAAAGAAAGAATTCGTGTGGGACGAAAGCTGTCAACAAGCCTTCGAAGCCCTTAAAACGGCCATCACCACTGCACCGGCATTAGCCATGCCAACCCCCGACGAACCATTCCGAGTCGAAACTGATGGATCAGGAATCGGACTTGGAGCAGTTCTCACCCAAAAACAAAATGACCATTGGCACCCCATCGCTTTCATTTCACAATCACTAAGTGACGCAGAAAGAAATTACCACGCTGCGGATCTCAAAATGGCAGCGGTCATATTCGCACTACAAGAATGGCGTCATTACCTCTTAGATGCCGCTCATCCCTTTGAGATTTTGACTGATCATCAAAATCTTATGTACTTCAAAAAACCCCAAGATCTATCCAGGAGACAAGCTCGATGGCAACAACTCCTACAAGAGTACCACTTCACATTCATTCATCAACCTGGAAAAACAAATCCTGCTGATCCTCTGTCCCAGAGGTCAGACTTTGAAAAGGGGGTAGAAGACGATAACAAAGCAAAGATCCTTTTACCAGATCACCTCTTCACACCAGACTCGTCCAACACTGTAGCGACTTGCTCTGTTGAAACGCAAAAACAGTCGATTCATGATGACCCCTTAGGGGATAACTCGGAATCGATTGAGTCAATGGTAAAAAAACTACAACACAAAAGAGAAAAGTACGCTACCAAAGGCTTGACAAAAGAAAACAGCCAATGGAAAGAAAGCGAAAATGTGTTGTTCTACAAAGAACTCCTATATATTCCAAAAGATGACCGCTTACAAGAAAAAGTGATCCAAGAAAACCACGATCACCCACTCGCAGGACATCCAGGAATAAGGAGAACAAGAGATCTGATTCTGGCAAAGTACTACTGGCCCACCATTCGAAAAGACATAGAAAAGTATGTCAAGGAATGTGATACAGTGGCTCAAAAAAGTGTCCCAATGTTTGCATGTTTTTCACTAAAGTCGATAACCCCTAACCGCATCTAACCTGGGCGCTAACATATGAGTACATCAAATGGGGTATCTACTCCTGGCT
>JBBPSD010001320.1:0-10167 GCA_038093415.1 Xerocomellus chrysenteron | reverse complement strand
CGACGGCTTGCAGGGGAGAGACTGTCAGCTGTCACTGCTGCAAGATGCCGGCGGTCGCAATATCATTGCAACTCCGTCTCGATTGACAATCTTATCTCAATTACTAATATAATTTATTTTACTAAGTTTAATGGGTCGCTCCGTCTCACCAAGAGGACGTGGCCAGAACACGTGATCGCGGTACACTCCTCTTTCCACAAGGAGCTCCTATCGCGGTACACTCCTCTTTCCGCAAGGAGCTCCTATCGCGATCCTGCCGACTCCTCTTTTCATCGTCGCTCCAAGGCTAGATCTTTGAGCTACATTAGTTCTCGTCAACTCGAACGATCATCTATGACTCCCACCAGAAATGAATCTGGAACGATGTCCAGACTCACCGGACCAGGATACATGGGCGAGTCTTCCGGAACCGCCTCAACGAAGTCTGTCGCCGAGAATGTTGACGACAATGGACTGCGAAGAAGGCCCGAGTTTGAAGAAGCATGCCTGGGAGCTGTTGAAGATTTCAGAAGAGGGCAGATCGACAAAATCACTGCAACCACACGAATCGCGTTCGCAATCTCCAACGACTGCATCTTGGGGTTCGACGACGAAGAAGGTGCCTACTGCACGTATTTCTCAATGCTCGACCGCTTCGAAAATGAGTTGCGCACAGCGGGCTCAGAAGCTCAAGCAGATAGAGCAAACACTCGACATGTTGAAACAGAAACTCACTTTGGCGGAGAGGGTCCCCAGGAGGGATCCAAAGAATGTACATCACAAGAACGAGATCAAGTCCCTGTTGGGACGGATAAACACCATGACGCCCGAAGAAAAGGAAAACAGAGAGCAGATATCATTTCAGGGACGAGAGATCCAGGAGGACAGTCAACCCGTGAATGCAGAGACGACTCGTCTAGCCCTGATGAATCGCCTGACGAGTCCACCTGCTCTTCTAGCTCGTCTGATGAGCCCACCGTCTCCACACATCGCAAAAAACGAGTCAAGCTCGATTTGCGATATCTCAAGCGAGCCTCACATAGGGCAGAAACGGAAGGATCATCCAAGTCTCTTCGACGTACCAACAGGCTCCTTGACAACTGGTCGAAAGACTTCAAGGAGATTGTCCGGCGATATGACTTTTGTCCCAGCCGGCCTGAGTTCCCGCTTGCAGAACTTAAGAATATCCTCGGGGGACAGTACGTCAATCTTGACGCAGTCCTCTCCTACCATTACTCCTCCCAGTCGACCGACAAACAAACGGAGAAAGTCGGAGAGCTCGAATTCACTTTCACGACTGCCAACTTTGCTCAATCGATTGAAACCTCCGCTGACTGGATTACTGCATGGGGAAGAGTCGAACGAGCATATAGATTCGTGTTCCCTTTCAGAGTTGATGAATTTAGATGATATGGCGAGTTCATCTCTCAGATGTTCACTCAACATCAAACTGAGTGTCACTTCCGTGTCGTCCAGTTCAACAAAGCCATCTGCAAGTGAGTCGTGAGCTGTTGCAGTCTCCTCTTCACCGACTTCCCTCATTTCGCAGATCTCCAAGCCTCCCACTTCTTCCCATCTGGCACACAATACAATTCTGGTGCACCGACCAGAAGCAGTGGGTGTAATCGTGCCACACGTGGGCAGCGAACTGAAGCCTGCCGAAAGTTCAATCAAGGCACCTGTAGGCGTTCTGCTGATGGGTGCAAGTATGCGCATGTCTGCCTCAAATGTGGAAAACCCCATCGCGAATCTGAGTGCCATTCTGCCGCCAGAGAGCAACTCTAGACCTTTCCGTGACCTGAAATATCGTCATCATCTCCTCTGGGATGCCAATGAGGTTGGACATGACTCACTCAGCCCATGTGTCCGCGATACTTTCTTCGCAGACCCGGTACCACAACCATCTGATATCGAATGGAGCAACGTCACTGCTCGCTCCACTCTTTGCTCACGGCCATACTTATTTAAAGTGGTCACACCAATCAATGTCGACAGGTTCGAAACCCTCTTGGTGGATCACCTGAATCAAGCATTTGTGCAGTCTGTGTGCTATGCTTTGCATAACGGGTTTTGGCCATGGGCTGAGACTGTCAAAGACGAATATCCCACTACTTCTGATCACCCTAACCGCCCACCACAATCGGATCATCACCTCAACTTCATTGCCATGCAGTTTCGCGAAGAGGAAGCATGCTCCCGCTTTTCCCCTTTGTTCGGCCACGACCTTCTCCCTGGAATGTACAGTGTACCAGTGCACGCTGTGCCCAAACCCAGGTCCGAAAAATTGCGCATGGTCGTGGATCATAGTGCCGGTTCACCCTCTCTGAATGACATGATCGACCGCGATGTCATCGCAGGCACAAAAATGGATGGCATGTGCTCACTCAATGCCTCCTTACTCGAATTCAGAGAAAAGAACCCCCATACCAAACTTGTCATTTTTAAATCCAATATGTCCATGGCTTACCGCCGTATGCCGATGCACCCTCTGTGGCAGTTGAAACAGATTGTCACTCATCCTGATGGCAACCATCATGTCAATCGTTGTAACAATTTCGGTGGCAAAGGATCTTGCAAAGTTTGGGTGTCTTTCATGTCGCTCGTAACGTGGATCGCTATCTACGTCAAGCTGTTAACACATCTCAAGGTTTATATGGATGACTCTTACAGTTTCGAAAGAGCAGACAACATGAAGTTTTACGCCCCATACAACAAGTCATACCCTGCGAAACAGACCAACCTGTTGCTTCTCTGGGATGAAATCAGGTTGCCTCACGATGAGCCCAAACAACTTTTTGGCGACACTCTTGAGGTTATTGGGCTCGTTGTCGACCCCAACTCAATGTCCGTGCTCTTCCCTGATGAGAAACACAAGGAACTCCTGGCACACATTCATACCTTTGCTGTCGTGCGTAAACGATGGCCTTTGCGCGAGTTTCTACGCATTGCTGGATGGTGTAACTGGGTGTTCAACATGTTTTTTCTTCTCCCCCCAGGTCTCTCTGCGTTATACGAGAAAGTTGCTGGGAAATCCAATATGTTTGCGGGCGTAGCCGTCAATGCCCCCATTGTTCGCGAGCTCACTTGGCTTGCCCACCATCTGCAACATCTCCCTGGCATCCGTCTTTTCAACGCTCGTGCCTGGACACCCTCTGATGATGATGTCACTGTCGCTTTTACCGATGCCACCTCCACCTCTGGCTTAGGCATTTTCTTCCCTGACCTTGAACTCGGGTTCCAATGTCCATCCTCTGAGCTGCCCACTGACTCTCATATCAACTACCTTGAACTCCTCGCGGTTGTTTCAGCACTCCATATTTGTTCCCTAAAGGATAATGTCCCCAAACGTCTCGCAGTTTTTTCTGACAGCTCTTTTGCTGTCGACGTCTTCAGCTCACTGCGAGCCCGACCCCCTTTCAACCATCTCCTCATGTTTGCAGTCGACATCCTCATCTCTCACAGCATTGACCTTCGGGTCGTGCACGTCGCTGGTGAAAATAATGGTGTTGCAGATGCCCTCTCGAGATTTCACAATGAGGATGTACGAGCTCTTGTACCCCAAATCTCCATTTTACACTTCATACCCCCTCGGGATGCGCTGGGGGTGAACCCACAGTAACTCTTTGCTGCCTATGAGCAGGCAGCCGCCGCGCCAGCCATGGCCGCTCTCTCACCTGCTCCATGAACGTGCGGTTGCCATGGGAATGGCTCTCGAACGCTCATCCATCACCGCCTACAATTCCCATCTCAACTCTTATCTAATGTTTTGTCGCATTCACAATCGCCCTGTCTACCCCTCTGTCGACACCTTATCGTTCTTTGTCGTTTTTATGTCGGCCCATATTCGTCCTGACTCAGTTGCAGTTTACCTCACCGGTGTTTGCAATCGCTTGGCCCATGAGTTTCCCGAGGTGCACCAACACCGTGCGAGCCCAATTGTCAAACGCACCCTCGCTGGCTGTCTGCGACGTGCACGTCAACAACCAATATGCAGACCCCCCCTTGCTCTGACTCACATTCATGATGCTATCCATGCTGCCACACCGTACTCCTCCCATGATGACCTGCTTTTCGCCGCACTTCTTGCAACAGGTTTCCATGCGCTCATGCGTCTCAGTGAGCTCGTCTGGCCTGATTCCATTCAACTCCAAAGCTATCGCAAAGTCATCCTTCGCTGTTCTTTCATCTGCGACAACGACTCCTATCGTTTCACCCTACCTACACACAAAACTGTCAAATCTGGGCACAGAGACGAGGTCCTAGTATGCAGCTTCACTGCCACTGCTGACCCACTCCCTATCATGCAGCGTTACGTGCGCTCCCGCGACACTCTGTCCTATTACTCACCCAAATTATGGCTCACAAGCGAAGCGCTCATTCCAACTCGCTCCTGGTTCATGCATCGTCTCCGGAATGCATGTGGTCCCGAATTCACTGGGCACTCCATGCGGGCCGGTGGCGCAACAGCCCTTGCACTGTTAGGAATCCCGCCTCATGTCATTCAAGCCATCGGACGGTGGTCCTCTGACGAATGGCAGAAATATGTGCGTAAACACGCCTACTTGCAACAGGCGCTTTTACATGGCCATCCCCCCCCACACCCTGATGCTCACGACGGACAGTAAAGCTGCGCTCTGCAGGCCTCTGCCCATCTCGACAACAGTCAGTTCATGCATACACATCTTTGCTCGCCCGTCTTTTTCCCCTTTGTTTTTTATTTTCATCTTTTCTTTTGTTTGCTTTTTATCCTCTTCATTATAGCCACTCATAGCCCTTGCTCAGCGAAGCAAGCCTTTTCTTTCCTTTTTTCTCTGTTAGATCCTTACATACAAACAAGTCTCGCACAACCTATTTGAGCTTGCTACGACTCTGCCATTGTGCGAGCCAGCTACAGCTCCGTGTTACGCTACGACTCTCCTCGTGCATGTATGCAATTCATACAAGGCTTCCTGGTGAACCCGCAAACCGGTCTTCGTCAGGAAGTTGTTTTCGCTACTCTAGTCGCACCTTCGGAGTCCGACGAAATGATCTGAGACCCATTAACGAACTATTTTTCCGACAGTAGTATGGGCCGAGGCCGTGTTGCATGTAGTGCCTCATTGCGACCTCATCTTGGCTTGTTCAGCTCTCAAGGTCCCACGTCCCCCAGCTACTACCAACCCTACCAACCATCGCTGCTCACTCATCCTCACCAGTTACTGACTCACCTATAGACTATAGCATACATCAGCAATCCAGTCAAAGCATGGATATAAATGTGTACGTATATTAGGTTCCTCCGTACTAGTTTCCCCAAGTGTGGCTGATAGAGGTTCTAGGGCGAAAAACATCACCATCAAAGGTAGCGTTGTCCCGCTCGCCCTTGTGTGTGTCTGCGACTTGACACTTTTTCAGATATCGAACTTCACGCTCAAGCGAAGCCGAAACTCGGGCTCCCGAAGAAATACCACATCCAGTTTTCCATAGGCGATAGGCTCCTGTCGACAAAGAACACAAGGAAGAAAAAGAATCGCATTTCTTGGGATGATGTTCTCTATTTGTGGATACAAATTCAATTTCCCTACACCATCAAACTGACTCTTGTTAGCGACAGGGATGATCGTACCGCCTTTCTCGTAATGGTCTACAAGAAGAAAGACATTTCCTTCACACAAACTGAAGTTGTTGTTGGAAGCCTCACGGATACCATCGGTGGGATATTGAGCAAGTCCAAGAATGGCGGTACAAAGATACTGTGTATATGTCATGTTTTGCTGACGCGGTCTCTTCCGATCACAGTGTTCGAAGTGCTACTGGGTACTTCCAATGCCCCTGAACATTTGGGGATTACGATCAAGTTTGCGCTCGCTGTCGAGACGCGTGGAGATGCTGAAGCAAACAAACTTCAAGCTACCGACGCTGTCAAAAAGGCGACAGCAGCGATCAGTGCATTCTGCCCCACGCCACAAATCGTTGGGCAGGTTGATTTGGTGATCGGTACTAGCACACAAGTCGCGACACAGCTTCAGACATTCGAGAATACATGGAACGTACTATTGACAAGGATGGCTCTTTTTAACAAGATTGTGGGTGGGATTGCAGAGGTATCTGGCATTCAGCGTCTTTCTCCCTCTTTGTCTGAATGTCGTATAGATTCATCCATATATGTCGTTGGCCTGGTCTGTGATATCAGCCGCAAACCAGGTCTGTGTGTCGCTCGATGTCCCCATCAGCGCTAATCCCTGTGTTCGGTGCCACTCAGGTGCTTGTAAACCAGCAGAATCGCGATGACAGGGTCATTCGCTTAGCAGGAACCATGAGCAACATGTTTTCGTTCGTTGAAGACGCCGAGCCCTTGAAGAGGGTGGAGGCGCACAAAGAGCCCATCAAACTCCTGATCCAGCAGGTGACGGAGTGTGGGTACTTCATCCGCGACTATGCCAAGCAAAACAGCTTTTGTTAGTCGTCGTTTCCTTTACAATCTCCATCACTGATCTTCGTATCCAGGGATTCGGACGGCGAAATATACGGTCACTGATATCGATGGAAGGATCATGGATTACGAGAACAAGCTCCGAGAGCTGAAAACTGCATTCTTGGAAGGAGTCACACTGCAGTCTGGTGTGACAGTATTTCATATGATGAATGTCGTGCAGAATATTGGTAGGTTCTACTTGTTGAGATTACGTCAGGAGGCTTACGGGCGTGTGATACAGTGGAATCTATTGACCTGAACGACATACCCTATGCTGCCAGCGCTAGATACGTGGAGGAGAAGGAGTGCCTGCCGGGGACCCGCGAGGGTGTCATCCAAGAGATTTGTGACATTCTCAATGATCCCGCCGAAGATGCGCCTCGGGTGTGCCTCCTTACCGCCATTGCAGGTTCAGGCAAGTCCGCCGTCGCGCACCCGATCGCTCGACTGTATGACGGACAACAGAGACTGGGCTCGTCGTACTGCTTCCTTCGCAGTGACGTTGTGAAGCGCAACCCCCAAAATGTATTCAGCACTATTTCACGTGACCTCTCCGACCACGATCCAGAATTCAAGTCCGCACTTTGGAAGGTGGTAAAGGATAATAGATCGTTACGCACGTCGGTATCGCCTTCAGAGCAAGTCAAACAGCTTATCATTGGGCCCAGCAAGAATATTGACTCCATCGGGCCCTTGATCGTCGTGGTGGATGCCATCGATGAGAGTGGCGAAAAAGGAGATCGCCAACAACTTCTGGATGTCCTCTCACAGCAATTCACTGAACGTAAACTTCCATCCAACCTTTGCTTCCTGATTACAGCTCGGCCTGAAACGGACATCCTGGATGCACTCCCAGCTGGTCCACAAATCGTTCATAAACATCTAGGGGACGTCCCTCAGGCCACAGTTGATGAGGACATTGGCAAGTTTATCCGTCACTCCCTCTCTCGGTACCCCGAGTTCGAATCTTCTTGGCCAAATGAGGAGTGGTGTAAGCTTCTTGTTTGGCAGTCCCAACGTCTTTTTCAGTGGGCGTCTACTGCATGCAAGTTCATCAGAGGGCATGATTCTGATGGACTCGACCCATCTGAGCGTTTTCAGATGCTCTTGTTGACTGACAACCGTTCTGGCGTCCTCCCACTTGACAACCTGTACCAAACTATACTCGCTCAGCTCTTCACTCAGCCTGATGCTCACGACCGGTTTCGGGAGGTGATGGCCATCGTGCTGGCGCTCAAGGAGCCGCTGTCTCTCACATCCCTTTCCGCTCTCTTCGGTAAAGACCCGAAGGTCCGGAACATCATCAAACCCCTGGGATCATTGCTAGATGGAGTGCTGGACGAAGAAAGGCCCATCTGCCCCCTCCATACTTCATTCCGTGACTTTTTACTGGATGAGCATCGCAGTTCAAGCTTTCATCTCGACATCCTACCACGACACCATCTCTTTCTTGGCCATGCATTAGTTGCATCGATGCAAAATATGCTCAAGTTCAACATCTGTGACCTCAAGGATTCTCGACTCCGCAACACTGAAGTCCCCGACCTGACGAGTCGGGTGACCAAGGCCATTCCCCCTCACCTTGCATACTCGTGCCAATATTGGATGGGCCACATGCAGCATGCAGAGTGCTCCGCCGAGTTGTTAGACAAGATAACATTGTTCTTCAAGGACTGCTTCCCCTTCTGGCTTGAAGCCATCAGTCTCCTCTCTCTCTCCTCCCCTGTATCATATATCTTAGCTGCTGCAGAGACTTGTGCTATCTTGAAAAAATGGGCCAAGGTGGGATCTAATATGATGATCAATGATCAATTTAATGATTATATTGCAGGACCATGAGATATCCACTTTGGCCTCAGAGGCATCCCAATTCATTCAAGTGTTTGCCCCTGTGATGAGAGAATGCACTCCCCATCTCTATCTGTCAGCCATGTCCCAGACACCCTCCAGCTCACCACTCAGGGAACTTTGGGACAATCACCTTCAAAATCATCTATTGGTGACCTTGGGACATCCACTGAGCTGGCCAGCAGAGATTCTTACTTTGCAGGGCCACACATGGACAGTCTACTCTGTTGCTTATTCACCTGATGGCAGTCATATTGTCTCTGGCTCAGGGGACAACACCATTAGGGTTTGGAATCCAACCACTGGTCAGTGTATAGTAGGTCCATTCCAGGGTCACACAGAAACAGTCAATGCTGTTGCCTATTCACCTGATGGCAGTCATATTGTCTCTGGCTCTCAGGACAACACCATTAGGGTTTGGAATCCAACCACTGGTCAGTGTATGACAGATCCATTCCAGGGTCACACATTAGGAGTCAAGTCTGTTGCCTATTCACCTGATGGCAGTCATATTGTCTCTGGCTCTTTGGACCACACCATTAGGGTTTGGAATGCAACCACTGGTCAGTGTATAGCAGGTCCATTCCAGGGTCATACAGCAGGAGTCTTCTCTGTTGCCTATTCACCTGATGGCAGTCATATTGTCTCTGGCGCTTGGGACAAGACCATTAGGGTTTGGAATGCAACCACTGGTCAGTGTATAGCAGGTCCATTCCAGGGTCACACATCAGCAGTCTTCTCTGTTGCCTATTCACCTGATGGCAGTCATATTGTCTCTGGCTCTTGGGACAACACCATTAGGGTTTGGAATGCAACCACTGGTCAGTGTATAGCAGGTCCATTCCAGGGTAACAAAGCTGTTGACCTTTCTGTCAAAGATGGACTTACTTCTTTCAAGTTCAGAGAAATGTGTCAACAAGAAGATGGCTGGATTGAGCTCTCAAGTGGTGCTTGCTTCTGCTGGATCCCTCCTTGGGCTAGGCATGACTTTTATCTTCCCATTCATTCATTGATCATATCACCTCGTCAACCTAACAAACCAGACTATAGTAATTTCGCGTATGGGAAGTCTTGGGTTTCTTGTTGGAAATAACTTTTGATCGTAGGTGATACCCGTCATACTGTTTCTAGCTCGGTCTCTTGATGTAGGTTGTTGTGTTTGTTGTTTTACTTGACACGACGTACTGTATATATTACCAATGCAGCTTGTGATTTTCTGGTCCTCACCTCGACCTCACCTTGGGTTCGCCTGCGGTTCCTTGCAGCAGCACTAGCCCGAACGGAAACTACTCATAACAAGCACGCGTAAACGACGACGACGATACTCTAACGTTTCACAAAAAAAGAAAGAAAAACAGTGTCCGTCCCCATTCATGTAAATGAAAAATCATCCCCCTAGCAAATCAGTACCAACAAATCGAGAAGAAAGCAACAGAAATGAGAATCACATGATCACACACACTTTTTCCTCGAGCTTGACACCCTGAATACCCATCTCTGCAAACGTCGTTGGGCCCTTGGCAGCTGGACGCTGAGGCGGTGGCGGCTGGGACGCTCCAGGCCCTTCCATGTCTGGCGGCAGCGCGGGCGAGGGCATACTCCCCGTTCGCTGACCGGGCGCACGGCCAGCGGGCCGTGCGTAGCCCGGCGAGTCCGTTCTCGAAGGGGGCGGCGACACTCCCGCCGAGTTGGCGCCGGGGTCGACGAGCGTGTATCGATGTTGGTTGGGAAACTGTCTCTGCGGCTGCGGTGGCGCTTGCGCAGGGACCTGTGGCACCTGTGGACTCATATTCATCGCGTGCGGAGGCAGTTGTTGTTCAGTGACGGGCGGGAGGATGGGCGTCGTCCCAACGCCAGCACCAGCGGGAGGCCCCGAGCCGTGTGCG
>JBBPSD010001319.1:0-10169 GCA_038093415.1 Xerocomellus chrysenteron | reverse complement strand
CTAACCAGGAGTTTCACAGTATCCAAGACATCGTCAGCCGTATTGAAGCACCGCAACGCGATGTGAAGCACAGAGTCTCCGTCGCTAGCGTATGCATGAACATTGACTCCATTTTTGACCAGGAAGTGAATCATGGGGGCTGTGCTCCAACACGATGAGTCACGGTTCAATGTGACGAGTACATCTGGGGGGACAGGAGCGCCAAGAGTAAGGAGGTATTGTACAGCAGAAATGTGGCCTTGTTCGACAGCGATGTGAAGAGGGGTGTTTCCACGTGAATTGCCTCCGAGGGGATCACAGCCATAGCCGACCAGGACTTTCACGGCCTCCAAAGTCTCCTTATCATCATCACTGAAGCACTGCAACGCGATGTGGAGCGCAGAGTCTCCGTCGCTAGCGCGTGCATGAACATCTACTCCGTTTTCGACGAGGAAATGGATCATGGGTGCTGAGCTCCAACGCGACCGGTCGCGGTTGAATTTGACAAGTAGATCAGGAGGGAGACGAGTGCCAACTTGAAGGGTAAGAAGGTATCGTGCAGCAGAAATGTGACCTCGTTCGACAGCAATGTGAAGAGGGGTGTGTCCATGAAAATTGGCTTCGAGGGGATCACAGCCATAGCCAAGCAAGACTTTCACGGTTTCCAACGTCTCTTTGTCATCATTATGGAAACGCTGCAACACGATGTGAAGCACGGAGTCTCCATCACTACTATGTGCAAAAACATCGACTCCATTTTCAACGAGGAAGTGGATCATGGGTGTACTCCAACACGACCAGTCGCGATTGAATGTGACAAGTAGATCAGGAGGGAGATGAGCGCCAAGGGTAAGGAGGTATCGTGCAACAGAAATGTGGCCTCGTTCGACAGCGATGCGAAGAGGGGTGTTTCCGTGGAAATTGGCTTCGAGGGGATCACAGCCACAGCCGACCAAGACTTTCACGTCTTCCAAGGCCACCTTGTCATCATAGTGATGGAACCACTGTAACGCAATGTGGAGCGCAGAGTCTCCGTCGCTATTGTGTGCATGAATATCGACTCCGTTTTCGACGAGGAAATGGATCATGGGTGCTGTGCTCCAACGCAACCGGTCGCGGTCGAATGTGATAAATTGAAGTAGATCAGGGATGAGAGACGCCCCAAGGGTAAGGAGGTATCGTGCAGTAGAAATATGGCCTCGTTCGACAGCAATGTGGAGAGGGGTGTGTCCATGAAAATTGGCTTCGAGGGGATCACAACCATAGCCAACCAAGACTTTCACGGCCCCCAACGTCCCTTTGTCATCATCATGGAAGCACCGTAACGCGATGTGAAGCACAGAGTCTCCGTCGCTAGCGCGTGCATGAACATTGACTCCGTTTTCGACGAGGAAATGGATCATGGGTGTACTCCAACACGACCAGTCGTGATTGAATGTGACAAGTAGATCATGAGGGAGATGAGCGCCAAGGGTAAGGAGGTATCGTGCAACAGAGATGTGACCTCGTTCGACAGCAATGTGAAGAGGGGTGTTTCCATGACAATTGGCCTCGAGGGGATTGCAACCATAGCCGACCAGTAGCTTCACGGCTTCCAAAATCTCCTGGGCATCATTGAAGCACAGTAACGCGGCGTGAAGCACTGAGTCTCCATCGCTACCATGTGCAAAAACATCGACTCCGTTTTTGACCAGGAAGCGAATCATAGGTGTTGTGCTCCAATGCAACCGATCACAGGACAATGTGACAAGTATGTCTGGAGGAAGAGGAGCGCCAAGGGTAAGGAGGTAACGTACAACAGACAAGTAGCCTCGTTGGACAGCGATGTGAAGAAGGGTGTTTCCATGAAAATCAGCTTCGAGGGGATTACAGCCATAGCCGACCAGGAGCTTCACAGTTTGAAAGGCCTCATTTTCACCATATAAGGACTGAAACACGTTGTGGATCAGGGAGTCTCCGTTGCTAGCACGTGCAAGATCTTGAATATTGACTCCATTTTCGACAAGGCAGCGGATCATGGGTGCTGTGCTCCCCAACCAGTAGCCCTTCGATGTGACAAGTAGATCTGGAAGGAGAGGAGCGCCAAGGGTAATTAGGTATCGTGCAACAGAAATGTGGCCTCGTCTGACAGCGATGTGAAGAGGGGTGTCTCCACGAAAATTGGCTTCGAATGGATCACAGCCACAGCCGACCAGAAGTTTCACGACCTCCAAAGCTTCATTGTCATCGCAAGAGGACTGCAATGCGATATGGAGCACAGAATCTCCATCACTAGCACGTGCAAGAACATTGACTCCGTTTTCGACGAGGAAGCGGGTCACGGCTGTTGTGCTCTGATTCAACCAATAATATCTCCGTGTGACAAGGAGATCTGGAGAGAGAGGGGCGCCAAGGGTAAGGAGGTGTCGTGCAACAGAAATGTGGCGTCGTTCGACAGCGATGTGGAGAGGTGTGTCTCCATGAGAATTAGCTTCGAGGGGATCACAGCCATAGCCTACAAGGAGTTTAATGGCTTCAAAGGCCTCATTTTCATCATACAAGAGCTGCAACACATTGTGGAGCAGAGAGTCTCCGTTGCTATCGCGTGCAAGAACATCGGCTCCGTTTTCGACGAGGAAGCGGATCATGGGTGCTGTCCTCCGACCCCAGCAATAACCCTTCAATGTGACAAGTAGATCGGGGGGGAGAGCTGCGCCAAGGGTAAGGAGGTATTGTGCAGCAGAAAAGTGGCCTCGTTCGACAGCAATGTGGAAAGGGGTATTTCCCTGAGAATTTGCTTCGAGGGGATTACAGCCATGGTCGACCAGGAGTTTCACGACCTCCAAAGCTTCATTGTCATCGCCAAAGAACTGCAACGTGATGTGGAGCACGGAATCTCCGTTGCTATTGTGTGAGAGAGCGTTAGCTCCGTTTTCGACAAGGAAGCGGATCATGGGCACTGTGGTCCAACGCGACTGGTCACCCCCCAATGTGACAAGTAGATCAGGAGGGAGAGGAGCGCCAAGGGTGAGGAGGTATCGTGCAACGGAAATGTGCCCTCGTTCGACAGCGATGTGAAGAGGAGTGGCTCCACGGGGGTTAGCTTCAAGGGGGTCACAGCCATAGCCCACGAGGAGTTTTACAGTTTCAAAGACCTCATTTTCATTATATAAGGATTGCAACAGGTTGTGGAGCAGAGAGTCTCCATTGCTAGTGCGTGCAAGAACATCGACTCCGTTTTCGACCAGGAAGCGTATCATAGGTGCTGTTTCCCAATGCGACTGGTCACGGCTCAATGTGACAAGTAGGTCTGGAGGGAGAGAAGCGCCAAGGGCAAGGAGGTGTCGCGCAACAGAAATGTGGCCTCGTTCGACAGCGAAGTGAAGAGGAGTGGCTCCACGAGAATTAGCTTCGAGGGGATCACAGCCACTGCCGACCAGGAGTTTCACAGCTCCCAAGGCATCGTTTTCGTCATTCAAGAACTGTACAACGGTGTGCAACAGAGAGTCTCCGTTGCTAGCGCATGCAAGTACATCGACTCCGTTTTCGACGAGGAAGCGGATCATCGGCGCTGTCCTCGCCCCAAAATAACCCTTCAATGTGACAAGTAAATCGGGGGGGAGAGGAGCGCCAAGAGTAAGGAGGTATTGTGCAGCAGAAATGAGGCCTCGTTGGACGGCGATGTGAAGAGGGGTGTTTCCATGAGAATTAGCTTCGAGGGGATTGCAGCCATAGCCGACCAGGAGTTTCACGACCTCCAAAGTTTCGCTGTTATCGTAAAAGGATTCCAGCACCATATGGAGCACAGAATCTCCGCAGCTACTGTGTGAGAGAGCATTAGCTCCGTTTTCGACAAGGAAGCGGATCATGGATGCTGTGGTCCAAGGCGACTGGTTACCATTCAATGTGACGAACAGATCAGGGAGAGGAGCGCCAAGGCTAAGGAGGTGTCGTGCAACGGACATGTGGCCTCGTTCGACAGCGATGCGAAGAGGAGTGTTTCCCCGGGAATCGGCTTCAAGGGGATTACAGCCATAACCAACAAGGAGTTTCACAGCCCCAAAAATATCATCCTCGTCGGCATCAACGATGCTATAGAGATTCTCGCTGGGAGCCCACAGTATAGCGTGGAGTACAGAGTCTCTGTCGCTTGTGTGCACGAGCACGTCGGCTCCATTGTCTACAAGGAATTGGATCATATGTACTGTCTTCCATTTTCCCGAATGGTGGTGCAACCTTACGAGTACGTCAGAAGGGAGAGGGGTGCCAAGGGTAAGGAGATATCGCGCAGCGGAGAAGTAGCCTTGTGCGACGGCAAAACAAAAGAATGCCTCTCTGATCGAGTTCAATGTGAAATGTTCATCGGCTACCTGAAGAAATCTCCGAATGATTGTGATGAGGTCTTGCTCAGTGGCATCTCGAAACACCAACAATTGGTTTGACGTTGTTATTGCACACCGAGCAGCCTCGCTTAGGCAATTGTTTATGTTCTCCGCAAAATCGTCGGTTTGTACCAATACCCTTGCAATAAACGATGGGATGGCATCAAAGAGCCGGCTGAATTCGAAGAATGAATCTGTGAATATATGTGGGGGTACAGTGCTCCCTTCTTCCACAAAGTGGGTAATCATGGCATGGTGCCGATTCTGGAAAGCAACCTCGATGGGTAAAGACTGACGGAATCCGCTAGTCTCCCAACCCCTGTCATGTAATCTGGCGCCTCGGAACAACAGGGTGCGAGCATGTTCATCCTTGTCAAAATGCGCAGCATACACCAGTGGATTCGTGCCCTCCTTTGGTTTGAGTGCATTGTCACGAAAGAATGCGTTCATGAAGGATTTTGGAGCATAAGCCACAAGAATATAAAGTAGGAGATCGTGTCTGGCTGCCGGCCAACGTGGTTTGGTGCTGATTTTCCATCTAGCAGGGATGCACACATTATCCCATATCTCGGAATGTTGTCGGATGTCCTCTGCGAGTACTGTTACGTCGGGCACAGCTGATTCGAATTTTGACCCAAGGTATCCAAAGTGATCGAGAGCATCATCGAGCGCGTAGTCGAGAAGTCGTCGTGACATGGGGTGGAGTCGATCCGTATGCTTAGAGGAGGCACCAGTGCAACTGGAGATGTCGGCTGGTACAGACCTCTGGCCACGCTTCAGGCACATAGAAATATAGCACATGCATGACCGGGCTACCAGTAAGTGTGCGCATTCCCGGCTGATGTGGAACCGTTGTAGTTTGGTGCGCGTGAACTCGCCCATGAGGTACTCCTACACAGCAGAGGTCAGCTGTATGCAAACACTCAAACCATTTGCAGCATTCACCTTGACGCTGGAGTGTGACAGGATGATGATTTCTGTCCTTTCAGTGTAAGTCACTAGGCTCCCACAGGCATCTAGCAGCGCCCCACTGTGCATCGGTCCGATGTCGGAATCCAGTGTTCTCGTCTCAAGATTGATTGACAACGCCTCCATGATTTCGGATAACCGCAGAGGCCGAATTGCCGCCACGAGCCAAACCAATGCTTGTTGTGTCAGCTTTCCTCCCGAAGTCCCCGTATCGATCGCTAGAAGAATTCTCTCATAGGTTTCATTGAGGCCCTTAGGTAGGCTGTCGAGAGCTTTGCGGACCTCATTTCGGGTTACGCATCGATCAAGTGCGTCGATCGAACATTGAACCCAACGAAACCTTGGAATGGTAAACACTTAGTGTCCACGTTTCAATATAGATCAGGAGTCCCTACATGCCGTCAGCCTTCTCACATAAGACTGAGTGGATCTCCGTCTTGAAACCAGAGTCAAGGTCTCTTAACCGTTGGCGAGCGTCCAGTTCTCGGGTGACATGCAGCGCGATATCCGCCGACAACTCGTCAGCCATGTCATCCATTGACACGAATGGAACATCCGAGAGGTCATCCACGATACCATGGCAGGGCCGGCTAGTCACGAAGAGTCGTACATGTCCTCTGATCGCCATGAGAGCCTGGATAAGCTTCCGAACGTCTTTGCATTCGTCAAGGGCATCCACGACAACCAGAGGCTTCTGACTCAACAACCTGGCCGCACGAGATGCAAACCCAGCGAGTTCCTTCGCATTGCTGAGTGTTCCACCACCCCATTCCCTCGCCTTGATCAGGTCATCAAATACATTCCCAAGATCGACAGAACGAGCACGAAGTTGACGAAGCAGCTGGGATAAGATTGAGCGCATTACTTCCGCAGAGCTTGTAGACCGCTCGTTTCGAAAATCACAATAGAAAAATAGAAGGATTTCACCCTCGCGCCAGGCCTTCTTGAAGGAATCGATGACGAACGACCTGCAAGCAGAGTCAGCACTGTTGGAATATATAAAATGTAAACATACGCCAATACGGATTTACCAGCCCCAGCTATGATCACAGCCAGGTCAGTAAAGAACGGTTAATAGAATTTGAAAGGGGTCTCACGTTTGCCTCGCAACCACAAGGACTCACTCTCACCATTCTTCCACACTTTGTACTGGATTGTATCAAACAACCATTTGCATGTATCTTCTTGACGAAGTAACAATGTAACATCCTGTTTTTCAGCACAGTTCAGTCCGTCGAGCCACTTCAATATTTCTTCAAATTTATTCTCTAGGGCAATGTCAGGATGGTCGCGTTCAAGTGAAGGCCAAAGAGCGGTATGAATACTACCTTCTTCCTGCCTTTGCTTATCAGCCATCATCCCGTGTCTCGTTTGTGTAACCACATGTCTGTCTTGGTGATTGAATATCTCTAGCACAGCAGTGCTAAGCAACGATTAGAGGATGCACATTCGTCAAATCGTAGGACACACTTAATGTCGGCCTGAATGTGAGCCGACAAACCTTGGACGCCGAAGTTAGGTCCTCCTTGTGTGACGTGCTCCGCATAGTTAGCCTGATGGATACTGGGATCCAGTGGCACGGCAGTACCCAACATCAGTTAGAGAGTGGTCCTTCATAGTATCATGACTTACTTGATTTCCGTCTGAACGGGAACCGGACACCTTGACTCGAGAAGGTCCGATTCCGCTTGGATAGCGTAATCTCGAGATTGGGGTACAATGTGACCGGCCCTCTCGTTATTCCTGAGTGGTAGTGTTCGCGATGCATTGGCCATCCAGACGACGAAGAGACTCACCAAATCTCTGTCGAGAACAAGAAATGGAAACTTCCTTTGCTTGAATTGAAGAGATCGACAGCTTCCTTGATTCTGTTCTGCGTTGCAGTTGAACCTCTTCGAAAGATCCAAGGTGTCCATAAGGAAGTCTCTTGCTGGAGTAAACCCTCCATCCGGCTTAGTGTGTGTAGGCACTCTTGCGGTTGATCCGTGTCGAGCCAATCTTGTATTCGGACGTCGATGGCAGGGTCTTCTTCAGAAGGCCGCGGTTTTCCAAGGATACTTGCGAGACATTCGCAAGCCACGGAAATCCTTCGCATATCCTCTTCCAGCTGAAAATGACAGCGCGGGACGCCATTCGTGTCCTGGCGATCAGCATAATCATTGGCAACAGCGATGACTCGGTGTGATGCAGATGCGATTTTGCGGAAAATCTTGCGAGAACGCTCCATGGATGAATCGATGACCAGCAAAGGGCCGCGGAATACCGCGCGCTACTCGTAGTGAACGGTAGTCGTGCGTGCTGTGGCACAAGTGACTTCGCCGGGGTTAATAGTCACGGTTGTGATAATAACATCAAACACTACGTATACGTATCGTTGAATATCAGAACCCAATAACGCCCCCTTGGTCCGAAGGTGAAGGGGACAATTTTCAGCTTGTACTAGTAGATCCCGTAGTCGCGTTTTCTTGACAACCTACATGTTTAGAAACTACTCCTCAAAGTCTTCGTACTCGTCCTCCGAGTCCTCGTATTCTTCGTCCTCGTCTTGTTCACCATTAGCAATTCTATCCTGTTTCTCCTTCTGCCTCCGCAGGTACTCGCGACGCAGCTCTTCAGCTTCCTCCCGAGTGAGAATTTCAAGTTTGGTCTTGCGAGATTCGGAAGTGATTTTGCCTTAACAATATCCTTGAAAGTATGAAACGTCAAAGAAACGCTTAGGCACCGTTTTTTCCTCTGCGTCATATTCCTATGAATAACGTATCAGCGCTAAGGTATGCAGAATGGACTGGGAGATAATCACTCCGGGGATCTCCTCCTGGGCGTGCTCAATGGGAGGCTGGACGTATTCATCAGTACAATCCTATATGGGAGATACCAGACTCACAGCTCCTCGAGCCAGTCCGAAAATGGGGAGATTGCTGGGAGTATCCAAACGATGGAATATATTTCCTTGATCACAAGTGATGTGGACCGTCCATTCGTCTGACGATGTGACGCGGTGAGGATTTAGAGATGGTGGACGTGATCTACATACCACCTAGATCGTACGTGTAGATGATCCCAATCTGTGCATTCGAACACTCGCCATCGCTGACATTGTTGGCCTCGTTGTGTGGCCAGATGCTCTCGAGAGCGAGTCGCTTCTCTTCCATTATCATGACATCATCAATAGGGTCTCTTCTGCGCGTAACTTTGGGTTGCACGCGATAGATGGGTTGGTTTTCCGGTTGAAAGCGCCTCCAGTCGTCGACCAGGCGGGGATCACCCAATGCCCAGTCCGGAGTCGGCCTGCGCCGACCGCAAGACTTGATGGTGCCTACCAGCGCCTCTGAATCACCGTCGAAGAGCACGACATTGGGGAAAACCTCTGCATGGTGGAGATGAGAGTCACTCCATCCAAACATGTACTGGATCAACGTGTGGAGGTTGGCAAAGGTGAAGGTGACCGGAAGGCGGACGATGCGATAGACTCTAAACCTGGCGAGCTGGAAACGGAGCTCGATGTAGTCGGTTGTCTCACTGGGCGACGTGTAGGGGGCCATGTCGTCGCCGAAAAAGTCGTCTGGGCCGGAGAACACAATTATCTGTTGATCAATGATAGTACATCTTGAAGTCAAGCATGGATTAGCTCATCATACTACCGTGACGGTGACGGTGACGGTGATGGTGACACGATGAAGTTATTGACATCTGAACGAGACCACTCATTGAAAGCGAAGACTCAGTAGTTAAAAAGACTCAACTACCCGAGGGATGGGATAATTTCACTGGCTGTGAGTCCGAGTCCGGTTGCACTGGCAACTGTTAGTGGGTGAGCACATCAACAGGGTCGGTCCATGGCTCCGGCACGACTTTGGACGTAGCAGGCGATCCAGACGCTGTGCATGAGACTCTCTAGTGGAGCAGGATGGCTAATGCTGCTGTGTTGTTGGCATGTACCGCCGCCTGTGTGCCATCAAATCATTGCGGGTATGTCTCTCATCAATGGTGATGTTCTGAAATTTGATCAAAACTTTCAGAGTTCATGACCGATGTCGTGAACTTCGCGTTAAAAGGCTGATTAGATGTTCCTTGGTATCATCCTTTTTTCTCCGATTTCATGAATTCCATCTCATTCGCTTCAAATGAAAACATTGCATCGAGGTTTGTGTAATCAATGCCACTCATGACTCGCCAACCACAGCATGGAAATCGGCTCTGCATATCCGCTTCAAGTGTGTCTTCTGCTACGGTGGCCTTTCCCGCGTGGTATGCTCCCAGGCAAATGGGGGAAATTGCATTTTCGTTCACGTGAGTTTCTCCTCGGTTTATTACGGTCTAGATCACCCCGACGATGCTAGTCATATCTTCACGCGTTGGCACGTTGTGGTCGTCATCCTTGCCGTACCCCTGATGGTCTACACATATATCGAAGCGAAGTGCAACTATCATCGAGGAAGTATCCTCGTGCTCGGGACACCGCTCGACCGCGCTGGGGTGGTGATCGACTAACATTGATACGCTTTCAGTTACCTGGTTCTCGCCTCAGGATTTTACTTCGCCTCTCGAGTATCTGACGACCAAGCAACTGTCTTTGCGCACCACTTGATTTCTAACCAGTCTCTGGTCCTGATTTCCCTTTCTCGAGTCATTCTTCAACTGACCAAGCGTCTGGAGTACAGTTACATTCAAATTCTTGATACACTTGATGCGAACGATTCTCAATGCAAGCTTTGCAATCCTTCCAACACCCTCTGTAACCGCTCCGGTGTGACCGTCAATCGCTCAGGCTCGGACTTGCCCTCCATGATTTGTTTGAGCGACTCCTCGTCAGTCATGTATTGGAGGAATAGCTCTAGAAAGTCCCCATCGAGGAAGCCA
>JBBPSD010001318.1:0-10171 GCA_038093415.1 Xerocomellus chrysenteron | reverse complement strand
CCCAGTGAAGAGGCTCGATCAGGATGTCCCTGTGGCCAAAGTTCCAGTACATTGCGTTCGAGGGCAAGTGCCTCGTCAAGGTCAGACAGGGTTCCGAGCTGCTCGAAACGGGTATAGAGGTAAAGCGCAATGTCGCCCAGTGAAGTGGCTCGATCTGGATGCCCCTGCGGGCGAAATTCCAATGCATTCCGTTCGAGGGAAAGTGCCTCGTCGAGGTCTGATATCGCACCCCGCTTCTCAAACCGGGTGTAGAGGAGATCTGCAAGGTTGACCATCAGGGCAGCTCGACCGAGCCGTTTTGGCCAAAAGCGTAATGCAATGCGGTGGAGGGTTATTTTGGTTCTAGTCTTTAACGATGGGTAGGCGAATTGCGTCGGTTCTGCAAAAAAAACAACGTAAACCCGGAATTCCAGACTACTGAATCATGTTAGGCATACCTGTCATGACGCTCCCGTTCCTGTGGTGGTAGAAGACCAGACAACTCTCTACCACATCCTCATGAAACCAAGTGCCTCTACGGGCAGTGCGTGCGAAAACAAGTGACGCCCAGGTCGTGCAAGATACGATGGAAAATGTCGGGACAGCGCGCGGTTGGCGTCAGCACCTGTTCTGCGCTTTGTGTATGTGAAGGGTTCAAGGCCCCTCCCATCCGAATCTACGGCGTGCTCAGACGTTGGAACTTGGCGCTGAACTTGGAGGTGAATACCCACCGTCGCCGACGTCACCAGCTAACCGAATGTCAGATACAAGCATCCCTACAAGCACCTTGAATCTCGTCCTCCCATTTCTGTTCGTCCAATACTCCGTGCAGTTTCTGGGTTCCGTTCTGTCATTGAGACGATGTGGATAATGGTGAGACGAACCTCAGAGATCGCATCGACGTTCTCTAAGCATATGGTGGCGTCTGGTCGTCTGGAGCTTACCCCTGCAGCGTTCGCGCTAACCAAGACAATGAAAACATTGGTGAATATTCCATTTGATCAACGCTTTCTTGATATACATCTCACTGCTAGTTTATAACCTCGCTCGCTGTCCTCCTTCACGTTTGTACAGCAACTTGCTGACCATAACCGCTATCGAATATACTATCCATCGTTCGTGCCAGGCTTAAGTGCGTACAAAATCAGATTTCTCCTCCCGTATTCAGCTCCGAATATGTTCTCGACCTCATTTGACCAGAGGGGAGATCCGAACATCTCAAAGGCACTGGCTGACTTGCCCTGGGAGAGGAGGCTCCGAGGTACTATTTCATGTGCGGAACGAAGTCGTCAACAGTTGTTTATCAAGACGACCGAGTCCTCCAGTCTTTTAATTTGAGGATGCTCGGTTCTCAAGACGTTCCTCTTTCCGCGGCGTTACGACTCGAAGATCCTCTAACATAGTATGCGAGAGCGAAGCTTCACCTACCTACCGATAATCGGTGACATGTCTCTTTCCGAATGGCGTTCGAATCATTCCCGCGGTTCGTCGATCCATACTGCAAAACAAGGCGCAAACGTGAAAGAACATGTAGCGGAAATCTTAACGTAGCATTGGAAATGGATATGGCGCGTTCGTTCACTGTCTCCCCACCTCTTTGCCCGGGCCCTTGTGAATCCGCCCATTCTGTAGCTTCCGCTTAGTACTGCCACCTTCAAGTCATGAAGCAACCACCCACGATCATTATAACATCGAGCTTTCCGTTGGTCGGAGTCAAAACGCTAATGTCCTCGAGCGGGTTACCATCAACGAGGATTAAGTCCGCGTAGTAACCTGGCTGAACTTTGCCCAATTCATGGGGATGCAGCATGATCTCACCACCTAAGGCAGTAGCGGACAGAATGGCTTCCATGGGTGTGAAGCCGAGAAGGTTGACGAAGAGCTCAAGGTCCTGGTAGGAACTAAACACAGTTAGCGTCCTTCAACCTGATCCATCGAAACGTATCTACCCGTGGGGTGTCCACGCGAAGCTGATGCAATGGAAATCAGGCTGTATGCTTCGATTGGATCTAGAAACGTTACCCATAATCACCCCCTGGAAGAATTTTGATGCCGCGCCTCCTCATCTCCTTTAAGGCAGCGATGCATATATCTAGTTCCCGCTTATATTTTTCCGCGGCAGATTTCTTGAAACCGACTGCAAAAACATTCGGAGTTAGATCCGTATGGTCAAAGATAAATATGTGCGGAGTCATACACTGTGCTTTCTGAGCGACGAGCCAGGACGAATAGAGAATATTTAAAGCTGGAGCGACATAGACCCGGTCCTTCTGTACTTCAAGAGCATCCATACACTCGTCCGAAATGAACGCTACGTCGCTTAGTAACATTGTCCCGTCGAAAAAACGAGGACGTACAACCGTGGTACAAAATGTCGACCCCGTACTGAAGGCACTGACGGACAGCCCCATCGGAGCGGGCATGAGAACAAACACGGATACCCTTGGCATGAGCGGCCTCGACACCAGTAGCAACAAGCTCGTCGGAGAAAGTAGTATCCTCGGCACGAAGATCTTCAAGGATTTCGTCACCGCTCATGGACAACTTGATCTGAGAGACCACCACCACAATCAGAGGGGAAATATATGTGAAAGGGACAGGAATACAAACACCGTCAACGCCTGCATCAGCGAACGTACTAGTGGTCCTTGTGATATCCTCAGGGGTCTCAACGTATGAAGTGATTCCTTCACAAAGAGCACCACCACGCGGCGCCATCTAGCGGATTCAACACACCATCCTTACGAGGTTACAATCGGGCACATACCTCCTGACCATTGGCGAGATAACGAGGGCCGGGGATGTCACCGGCTTGTATAGCGTTACGAACAACAAGATCCATACGCGGCTTAGCTGCAGCAGCACCCACTGAGAACAGATTGTTAACTTCTAAAAGAAGCCAACAAAGAAATAGTAACGTACCACACATAGTATAGCCACTATCCAGGAACTGTCTCGCACTCCTGGTAGACAGGATCGTGTGCTCTTCGATGGGCAACGCAGTAATGTCATCAAGGGTAGGTGAATTGATGAAGCTCGTATGTGCATGTGCATCGCAGAGGCCGCTCATGAGAGTGCGACCCTTACCGTCGATGACAAAGGCACCTTGTAGTGTCTCTGGTGCCAGTTTGCTGCCAACGCGAACGATACGCTTTCCTTTGACGAGCACATCGCCTAGGTACGGTGCCACGCCAGTGGAATCGAGAATGTTAACGTCAACGAATGCGACGATCGTATCATCGCTGTCCGATCTGATCTCCACGCTAGGAACTTTCAGGCGAGGGTCCGCCTTGGTCTATTCGAGTACAGTTAATCACTTCATCAGTCAACAGTCGTATTTTTACCAGATCGATTCCACGGAAAGAAGGGTGATTGGGATCCCATGCCTCTCCAAGCCCGTTAATATCCACAGGCTTGGGGGTCTTCAGGGGAGTATTCGGTGCCACCATCCTATCCACAGTCAGCACCATGGAAGGAAAATGGTGGCTGTGGCATCGAACGTACCATCGAGGTGGTACCCATGTGCTCGTCGCAGGGATGGCTGCTGGATCCCAACTAGTAGAAGAAGTGCTTACCAGATAACATTTGAAAAAGAGTTGATCACTTACTTATAGTTAGCCGGAAGTACACGTTGAACGTCGGGGGCAGCCATGACTCGAGTGACGAGTATGAAAACGGACAGGTAGAAATGAGCGCTCACAGTGACGGGTCGAGTAGCTAGGCTAGAAACGCCCAGGAAGGTGTTCCCTTTAACACCAAATAGAACAATACTCTTAAATAGCGTAGGTCTAATGGGCCCTTCTAACTGCGGCCGGACCGGAGTGTCACACAACTACATACTTGCGCCCGAGAGCTTGTGCCAATTGTGGCGTGCCAGCGAAAATATCGAAAACGCCACTTCACGGGGTCTGCTGGTTCCGGGTCAGGGCCCCTGCAGCGCCTGCTTAATTGCTTCAGAATGGCGCAAGGTTTGAATAATGAGCACAATGGAATCATACCTCACTATCTTGGTAATTATAAGTTGGCCGTCTAATCCACTTTTGCAGTGACAACAGCCAGACGCGAAGATACACGGCCGGCGGTGGGCCATGGCGCTTATCAACTTCAAGTTGAAGGAATCGAAGCTTGTAGGTCTCCACATACCTTTGGCCTTGTGAATCTGTCCATTCTGCCATTCTGTAGGTTCTGCTTAGTGCTGCCAACTTCAAGTCCTGAAGCAACCATCCGCGATCATTGTAACATCGAACTTCCGGTTGGTCGGGATTACAACACTAATGTTTTCGAGCGAGTTGCCACCGACGAGGATAAGGTCCGCATGATAGTGACCCGGCTGGACTTTTCCTAGCTCAGAGGGCGCAACATGAGCTCTTCACCTAGGTCAGTAGCGGACAGAATAGCTTCCATGGGTGTGAAGCCGCGAAGGTTGACGAAGAGCTCGAGGTCCTGGTAGGAACCAGACAGAGTTAGCTTCCGTCAACCCGATGCATCAAAACGTATGTACCCGTGGGGTGTCCACGCGAAGCTGATGCGATGGAAATTAGGTTGTATGCTTCGATTGGATCTAGAAACGTTAGTACCCATAATCACCCCCTGGAATAATTTTGATGCCGCGTCTCCTCCGAGTGTCCTTCAAGGCAGCGATGCATATATCCAGTTCTCGCTTATATTTTTCCGCGACAGATTTTCGTGAAAGTACACCGTGACTGAACGTTGAATGCATCACGAATGGCTCCCACATATGAGTGTTGTTGTCGAAAACGTGGCGTAGGCTCAAGTAACTTGAAGTCACGCGAAGCTTAAAACTTGTCAAAAGTTCGACCTTCGAGAAGATGCAAAGTGATAATAACATATGTAAGGACTCAGACTCCGAAGAACTTCAAATGCCCAAATGGCAACCTGTAGGTAAATAACGCAAACCATCAGGCACAATGTGATAATGACCATCCTGCTGCACCACATGTATAGTAGTAACCTATCGCTGGACGACCTGAGGCTCCTCAGGTAGCTCCCAGCCAACGCAGTAAAGATACGCGTCGCTTGCGATCATTCGAGACCTCTAAATTACACGAGCGGGCTGCACTTCAAGGGAGGCTCCCTGTAGACCCTCCCATTCTTGAAGAGAGTCAACGCAAGTGCCAGTGGATCAATGAACATTCCGGCTTACCATGACGATGACCTCAATATTCTCGGAGTGCGAAAGTAGGCTGATGTCCTCCAAAGGGTTTCCATTGACGAGGAGAAGGTCCGCGTAGTACCCTGGCTGTACCTTGCCAAGTTCGTGAGGGTGAAGCATGATCTCGCCGCCGAGCGCTGTTGCGGATAGGATAGCTTCCATGGGCGTGAAATCAAGAAGTTTGACGAAGAGTTCCAGATCCCGGTACGTGCTTGTGGTGTATGGTGAGGATCGATGTTCAATTTGTCTAACGACACAATCAACTTACCCGTGAGGTGTCCAAGCAAAACTTTCCTCGATCCGGGAATTTCAGCGTCTCGTTATCATCACATGGATAGTCATATGAATAATTCCCAACGTACCCGTAATCACCACCTGGGAGGATCTGCGGGCGGTCAAATAACAACTTCTATAGGCACGATCCAAAATTGTTACCTTGACCCCCCTTCTCTTCATTTCCTTCAAACCTGGGACGGCAATCTCGAGCTCTCTGGCATATCCAACGGACTCCGCCTTTTCCAAGGGATCTACTATAAATTAGTAAACTGAATAGAGTCACCGTCTGAATGAAAATTTTAATTTACAGCCAAATGAACCAGCGTTGTTCAATGTGCTATACAACCAATTGAGCGCGGGTGCAACGAAAACGCGCTCCCTCTGGGCTTCCAATGCAGTCATTGTTGCCTCAGATATGAATGCTGGGGTAGACAAGCGTCGATCAACCCATTGTCCGCAGACAGATCTCTGGTGCTCACATCCATGATAGATTATGTCTACCCCATATTGTAAGCATTGCATGATCGACTCGTCCGACCGAGCATGGGAGCAGACACGGATGCCGGATGCATGAGCAGTCTAGAAGAATTTAAAGACCGAGAACGACCTGCCGTTCGACTTGACTGACCTCTACTCCGGCTGCCACCAACTCATCCGGAAACGTCGTATCCTCAGCTCTCAGTGTCTCAGTAATTTCCTCGCCACTCATCGAAAATTTGACCTGCAGACCGTCCGTGGGGACACAAGACAGCTGATACAACGGATACACTTACCACATCAACGCCCTGGTCTGCCATCTCGGACACGGCCTCCTTGATCTCAGGAATGTCTTCGACGAAACGGGTAATGCCTGCAATCAGGGCACCTGACCGAGGGGCCATCTACGAACCGGCCCGACGCTTAAACAGAATAGCTTTGTGGATAATTGATTAGGCAAACCTCTTGTCCGTTAGCTAAATATCTTGGACCGGGAATTGTTCCGGAGTTGATTGCATTCCTGATGACCATATCGAGCCGCTGTTTCGCGGATGCGGCACCAACTGAGTATCCAGTCAACTCCACCGTCACAACAATATATTGACCGCATACAACACATTGTGTAACCGCAGTCAAGGAACGTGCGAGCGTTTTGAGCAGAAAATAAGGTGTGCTCCTCGACCGGCATGTCCGCAAGACCATCGAGGGAGTCAGAGTTAGTCCAGCTAAAATGAGTGTGCGCATCACCTAGATTGGGCTTTAGTAAAAACTCGCAAACGAGCATCTTGGCCTTACACAGACCACTCATAAGCGTGCGTCCCTTCCCTTCAAAAACACGCGCGTCGCTTAGGGGTTCGGCGGTGAGTTTTGTGCCGACGCTGACGATTCGTTGTCCTTCGATCAGGACATCTCCACGATATAGATCACTTCCCGTGGAGTCAAGAATGTTAACATCAATAAATGCAATTTTGGATCCTCGCGCCGTGGACCTGATAGAGATATCCGGGACTTTGATGCGTGGGTCTGGCCTAGCCTGACAGAAAAATTGCATTGACCAAAGTGAATATACGTGTCCCAGTAGAAGCCACGATCACCTCACTAGGTCGATGCCTCGAAAAACTGGCTCGCGAGGATTCCAGTCCTCTCCAAGTCCGTTCGACTCTGGTTGCCTCGGTGTCTCTCGTACACTACTACTAGAACCTGGGGCAATCATCCTGGCGATTGACAATAAATATTACTTGACTAGAAGAAAGTTAAAGATATGGATCTCACCATTTCGGGGGCACCCAGGTACTTCCTGCTGGGGCCACGGATGGATCAAACCTGGAATACACGGGGGGTATTATTAATCCCCATATGTAGGCAACAAGAAAGGGGAAGACCAGCATACCTGAATTCAGGATGCGGGACTCGATAGCTTTGGGCTACAGCCATGAAGGCGGGTCAGACTGTTCTCTTCCGATGCAGTTCAGTAGTGTGGAACCGCCCTTTACTCTTATGACTCTGCCCAAACACCAGTAGCATTAACACCGAAGCAATGCCCAATGGCGTCCTGAGTTGCGTGCATGAAATTATCCACGAAGTGCGGCGCGAGTGTCAGGTGAGAAGCTTGGGAATGTTATCACGGGACAGTAGTAATAGCACACCAATGGGCAACCAGACTTTGCATGTTCTCGTAACATGGGCTTCTAGAAACATGACGCAGGGCAAAACTACCGAGGCAGATCTTTGCGCCGCTCACTTGAGAAGATAAAGATATACACATGACATTGACAAGTCATATTTATACATACTAATCTGATATTCCCTGGCTATCGGAACTGTGCCATAGGGGATCACAGGGAGGTTGTCGGGTGTATTTCGCTGATTTACGAATAGCTTTCATGGCGAACTTATCTGAGCTAGGAATTCCGAAATCGGTGGCACTAGATGACATGAAGACGCGATGGCCCCCCTCTGAACTTAAAGTCAATACATACCAACGGAGCACAATGACATTGCTCTCAGGTCATATACAACCTCAGGCTGTTCCATGGCGCTGTGTGTTAAGAAACTTTAATTCCTCCTCCACTGACCTTATACAAATCCGACAGTCCAGCTGACGCAGACAGACTCAGCCTTCCCTCAGGGTTGAATTTGCATGTTGAGAATACCCGCCTCCACCGGGGGTATCGACCGCACTTGAACCTATCCTATTGATTCGTGGTGGCTCGAGCGCAAACATCGGACCTATTATGGGGGCTTCTGGGTTCGCTTCTACACGTAAGATCATTACGTTCGACCTGCAGGGCCACCGCTGAGCGGTAATGAGGTAGCAATCGTTAATTATGCGGAAGTGCTAAGTAGGGCAGTGCTTGACGTACATGGCGTGGAGAAAGCAGTCGGGATAGGACATTCAAGTTCGATGGGTGGTGTATGTCCTGTAATTTATCCAGACGTCACGCGGGCCGAACAACGCACAAATCATAGCGACGACGCTAGTCGCAGCTTATTCTACAAGGGTCGCGGAACCAAGTGAGCGATCGTTCAAGGCACAAATACGACCGATAGATGTGACTATATCACCAGTTTTTTGGGGCCCATCAAGCAATTTGGAAAACCCGGTGTCAAGGCGCTTACGGCTCGAGCGAAATGTACGCAGGGATGGGATGATCGCCGTCGTTGATACAATTTCCAAGGCCGGGATGATGTCGCAGCGCTCGCTAGCGACTCGTCACCTCAACATCGGGGCCGACACATTGATCTTGGCAGGAGAGGAGGATAAGATATCACCCGAGGCGGCATATTCCAAAAGTAATTACAATGAAGAACGTGGGTGACTGGCATCTTGTGGAAGATATTGAAGGCGTTGCGAGGGCAGTCAAGGAGTTTATGGAGTGAAGTAAATTCAACGGAGTGGACAAGAATCATCCAGCGAGCGATGGATTGACTTGCAGTTAGGCTCTGCCGCATCAGTTTGACGTGATTGAACATAAACACTGACCATCCTTCAAGTACCAGCCGTATGTCAATGCAGGGCCCAGGGGCCCGGATCATCATAACTGACAAAGTGAGTCGACATTCAACTTCAAGGGTCAGAGACCAGTCCAACCTCCAAAGTTTCTGCGAGAATGGGGATCAAACAAAGACAAATACCTGCTCGACGCCGTCCATAATGTACTCACCCGCGCCAGCATTCCGCTCGCCGTCGCCTTCATTCTCGCAGTCGTCGCTCAAGTACGACGATGACTCGTCCGAGGGCGAGCTCGGTTACGCGCCGGCGTCAGCCCCCGATGAGACCGCCGGGTCACCTGGGCCGTCCTCCACAGCGCCGGCGGCAGAACAGGTCGTGGACACTGTGACGTGTCTCTGGGACGACTGTGGCATCGTATTTACCCATCTGCCCACTCTCATTGAGCACATCCACTCCAGTGAGTCATTCCCTCCCTACCCCTACTGTACCCCAATGACGTGCGTATCTTAGCCCACATTGGCGTTCACAAGTCAAACTACACTTGTGAATGGGCCACATGCAACCGCCGTGGACTCGCTCAGACATCTCGTTTCGCGCTCATTTCGCACATCCGTTCGCACACGGGCGAGAAACCCTTTATATGTTCCCGACCAGGCAAGTCGACTTGCTCGACGTCTTGCCTACCGTCTGACCTTGCAAAGAGTGTGATAAATCATTTACCCGCTCCGATGCCCTCGCAAAGCACATGCGCCTCCAGCACAATATGCCTCCACCTCCATCAGGCCGGGGTGGATCTCGCAAACGCAAGCGCGGGGACTCGCCTCAACCCGCTACCACAAACGCACCACCCGCCGAGCCACCCTCGGCCTTCAACACCTTCAAAGTCGAACCCCGGTCGCCCTCTGACGCGGGTGCACTAGGGGCCGATTACTTTGGTAATGCCGTTCCCCAACAGGAGGAGCATGGCGACGATGCGATAGAAGATGACGATGAAGAGGATGGATTGCCTCCGCATCTTGTCCGCCTTATGGATCCACAAACTGGACTCATACTTGGCCGCTCGCCAGCGCTTGTGAAGTATGTGATCCAAAAAGCCAAATGGCAATATGCGCTGGAGAACCATGCCGCACTCATCGAGGAATTGAAGTGAGTCGATATCCCGGCACCCCTGAATACCGATGTGATGTATATGCAGAGTGGTGCGTGCCCAAGCAGGGGAAGAAAAGTTGAAGAAAGAGGCCATGCTGGACAACCTTATCAAGACCGTGTTCGGGTGGGTAGTGACGACGTCGTTGCTCGTGCACGCTTAATTC
>JBBPSD010001317.1:0-10172 GCA_038093415.1 Xerocomellus chrysenteron | reverse complement strand
CGCCTTTCTGTTCATTTCCAATAGTGTATTTTCATTACCCCTTTGGGTTTCATGTCACGGCTAGTAGTTCTGGTCGTAGTTAGAGTCCAAGAATGCTCGGACTATAATATCCATGTACGGTATCGAAAATACCAGCTCCCTTTTGGCTCACAACGACCGTCACTGTCACCGTCTTCAACACCGAATGCAGTAAACCATCTACTGTGTATTTACCGTCTCTCTCTTTCATTCCATAGGACTGAAACTGCTCGGACTATCAGATTAATGCTCGGACTACCGCTTGCATTCCGCTCGGACTTGTTCTTAATGCTGAGTACCGTCAATTGGACTTCTCCTGGACTTCTCCCTTTCCTTCCAAGTCTCTTTTGGGACAAACCAATCATACCCACTAACTATTTCTATACTTGCTACAGTTTGTTGGTAGGTTTATACTCTTAGGAAACCATCACAGCCAGGCAAGGATCTTTAAAACGAGACCCATATACTCTCCCACCACCTTTCCGCCACCCTCTCCATCCCCAGAATCCCCACTCCACCATCTCCTACACCCATTGTCACCACCCCCCTCTTTCCTCTCCCACCACCACCACCACCACCACCACCCCTCCTCTCTTGATTTCCACCACCACCACCAATGTCCATGCACTGGCTACATGCCATGCAATTCTACCTCCTTGTGAACAAGGTGGTCTATGACTCCGACGAGAAACAGATCACTTTCGCCCTCTCATACATGACCAAAGGGTCCGCCCTTACTTGGGCCTCTACCTTCCATCAGAGTGCCATCTCCGGCACAACATTTACCCTTGGAACTTTCACTGACTTTGTCATGAAGTTCAACACAGTGTTCATACACCATGATGTTACCGGAAACGCCATCTCCTGGCTATCCACCAAATGAATGCAGAAAAACACAAAAAACAACTTGTACTCCCCCTCCCTCATCAAATACATTTCCACCTTCAAGAACCACGTAGCCCTCGCTAACATCAGTGACCTGAACATCCTAATTGGGTACTTCTCCGCAGGTATCCCTCCCCCTTTGATGCACCGCATCATGTCCATGGACACTATCCCCTCTACCATTGATGACTGGTATAAGAAAGCCATCGCCTTCCAGACCCAATGGGAGCACACCAACAACATAGCCAGACGAAACTCCAAGATGTCTCACCAGATGTACCACTCGTTTTCTAATACCCCATCTACCAAAACCCACGATCCTGATGCCATGGTTGTGGACACCATCAAAGTCTCCAAGCTTACCCCCGAAGAATGCAAACAATGCATTGAAAAGAAACTCTGCTTCCACTGCCGGGAACTGGGACACCTCAGCACCACCTGCATGTCTTTTCCTCAGAAGGGTAAACCCAAGGTACAAACGGTTAGCAGCGAGGAGCTTCCGAAACTGGAAGAGATAGATGATAATGAGGAAGAAGATGTGGTGTGAAGGATTTCCTTCAAATCTTTGGATTTTTAGAAAGGAAGTTTCCCGATGCAAACCCTTCCTTCTGTTTCTTGTGCGAATGTATTTGTAAAGTCTTCACCCACTATGCAAATCCCAGTTCAACTCATCACTCCCTCACACATGATGAAAGCCATTGACCCCTGAGCCTTAATAGATAGCAGAGCAAGTATATCTTGCATCGACTGGGGGTTTGTCAGAAAACACAAACTCTCCATCCAACACTTAAAAACCCCGATCCAAGCATGAAACACAGACAACTTCATCAACTCTAAAGGAGTAATCCGGTTCTCTACTACTCTGTTCCTTGATGTAGGAGGAATCGCCCAACGAATCACCTTCCATGTTCTTAGCCTATGAAACGAAAATGTAATCTTAGGACTCCCCTGGCTTAAATAAGTCAATCCCATAATCAACTAGGTCGAAAGGACTCTTTCCATCAAAGAATCTCTAGATCAATCCCAGGAACTTTTCTGTTCCTTTTCCGTCGACTCTAAACAACACGAGTCCCACTTTGTCCGCCCCGCTGTCAAAACCCCCCATCACACCAATGTCTGTGCCGTCACTGACCAACACCCCTTCACATATAACAAATGGAAAACCGAAAACAAGTACATTGTTCACATCCGACAGAATAGTGCCATTTATCGAATCATTTGATGCGGATCCTGTTTTATTCCAGCCGGATCCCCCATCATCGCCAAACTCACCACAGCTACCAAACTTACCACTGTGGACGAGAAATCTAAGGCCAAACCTATCCTTCCTCCAGAGTACTCCTCGTTCGCCTTGGTGTTCTCAAAAAAGGCCACCAACCATGTTTCCCCCTCCTGACCCTATGATCACAAAATCAACCTTGACGAAACCTTTACCCCCAAGATAGAAAAGGTATACCCTCTATCCCTGGACTAGCACAAGGCTACCAAGGATTTCCTCAATGAAAACCTTGCTTCTGGGAAAATCTGCCCATCCAACTTTCCCCAAGCATCTCCCTTCTTCTTTGTCAAAAAGAAAGATGGAGGACTCTGCCTGTGTCAGGACTACTGATATGTCAACAAACACACCATTCATGACGCCTACCCCTTCCCCTTATTTCCGACCTTGTCGACAAACCAAACTATGGGATGCCAAGGTTTTCACCAAGTTCGACATCTGATGGGGGTACAACAATATGCAAATCAAAGATGGCCACCAGTGGAAGGCCATCTTCATCACCCACAAGGGGTTATTTGAACCCACCGTCATGTTCTTCGGACTCACAAACTCCCCCGCCACCTTCCAACGATTCATGAACGACTCCTTCTGCAACATGATCACTGAAGGATGGCTCATCATCTACATGGATGACCTCCTTATCTACAGTATTCCCCTGATCCCACCCTTCACGAGGAGTGCACTAAACAAGTCTTACAATGCATGGCCGACCTTGACCTCTATCTCAAGCTTGAGAAGTGCACATTTGCCACTTGACAAGGTGGAATACCTTGGAATGATTGTCAAACTGGGTCAATTGGCCATGGACCCCGTCAAACCTGAGGGCATTGCAAGTTGGCCCACCCCAACAAAGGTCAAGGATGTCTGATCCTTCCTTGGCTTCACCAACTTCTACCAATGGTTCATTGCAGACTATTCCAACATTGCCCGCCCCCTCATTGACCTTACAAAGAAAAACCTGACTTGGAACTGGACTCCTTCCTGTCAGTCCACCTTTGACACCCTCAAACACTTTTTCCTCTTCAAACCCATTCTTTACCTTCCAGACCTCTCCGCCCCCTTTGCCATTGCTACTGATGCCTCCAAATATGTGTCTAGTGCCATCCTTCTCCAAACCAATTCCAACGGAGATTGGCACCCTTGCTCCTATGTATCTTTCTCAGTTGTTTTCCCCTGCAGAGCGAAACTATGACATTTACGATCAAGAACTTCTTGCTGTCATCCACGCCCTGAAGTCTTGGCAGCATTACCTCCACGGCTCCCCCTTCCTGGTGCAGGTCTTCATTGACCACAAGAACCTCACTTACTTCTGACAGTCTCAGGCACTCAATCATTGCCAAGCGCACTGGCTCATTGACCTCGCCGACTTTGACCTCAAAATGATCCATGTTTTCGGCAAGTTGCTCGCCGACCTGATCTCCTTCCCTCTGACGATCATGACAATACCTTACTTCCCCCATCCCTTTTTGTTAACCTCATTGACACCGCTCTCTCTCAATACATCCAATTGGCTTCTGCTGGTGACCCCCTCGTGCTACAGATGCTCCAATCTATGCACAAGTATATTTTCCTTCTGTTCCACTCCTGCCTCGCCAACTGGCAAGTTGAGGCAGGCATCCTTACCTACAAGGGCCACATCTATGTCCCTATCAACGACTCTCTCTGCCACTCTATCCTCTTGTCACCGCCGAGTTCTGGTGGCTGGGCCTTGCCTTCTACATCTGCCGCTACGTTGAGGGCTGTGCCCCTTGCCAGCAGAACAAGACCAATGCTTACCCTACTGTGCCCCCACTTTCACCCATTAAATCCCTTGCATCTCGCCCACTCCAACAGATCTCTTGTGGCCTTACCACAGATCTTCCCCTTTCCTCCGGCTTTGATTCTCTCTTGGTTGTGGTCGACCATGGGCTTACTAAGGTGGTGATTCTTTGCCCAATGAAGAAATACATCACCGCCGAAGGAATCACAGCCCTTTTCTTTCACAAAGTCATCTTCGACTGCAGTTCTCAGTTTTCCTCTGCCTTCACTTGTGAGCTTGGAAAGTTCCTATGATATGACCTATCCTTATCCACTGCCTACCACCACAAACTGACAGAGAAACAGAATGGGTAAACCAAGAAGTGGAGACTTATCTTCGAATCTTCTGTGGCAATAATCCTGCATCTTGGTCCAAATCTATCTCTCACACCGAATTCACACATAACCACCGACCTTATTCCATCACCAACCAATCTCTGTTCTACCTCATGATGGGGTACAAACCCCATGCCCTTCCCTCAGTCATCCCTGATACCTCCATTCCCATAGTGGAAGCCTGTTTAAAAACCCTTTTCATGGCCCACAACAAAGCCCTCACAGCTCATGAGTTAGCTCGACAAGTAATGTCCCCCCACTCTAGAAGAGGCTTCAAACCTTTTGCGAAAGGAGACAAGGTATGGCTAGAAGCCGAAAACCTGAAATGCCTCATTATCAACCCAAAGTTTGCTCCAAAAAGAGAAGGACCATTCATCATCACCAAAGTGCTATCTCCTATCATATACCAACTTCATCTGCCAAAGACCTGGAAGATCCACCCAGTCTTCCATGCCTCCCTCTTATCTCCTTATCGTGAGAACAAAGTCCACAGCCAGAACTTCCTAGTGCCACCCCCTGATCTTATTGATGGAGAAGAAGAATACAAAGTCAAGAAGATCATTCACCACCGCAGAACCCCATCTTCCCATTCTTTCTTAATCCAATGGAAAGGATAGTTGGCCAAAGAAGATTCCTGGGTTCCCGAGCAGGACCTGAAATATGCCAAGTCCACTCTCACTTTGTATAAAACCCTGCACCCCTCCATCTTCTCCCCTCAGTCTCACACCCACTAAAAACATCATCATCATGTCTACCAATGCCACTACCATTTCAAGCACTTTGTCTCTTTCTTCTTCTATTGTTGACAATACTTCTCGTCCTTCATCTACTCAACCTGAGGCAGGTTCGGGCTCTCCCACTCCCCCGCCTGATAACTTTCCTTCTATCTCTTTGGCTACAGTGGCTACTCCTATTCACTCCATAACTATTCCCTTTTATGCCCACACCCTTTACCACAACCTCCCTGATGCCCATGATATCAAAAAGCTCTCTGACTATCTTCGCTCCCCTGCCTTCGCCCTCTCCATCAATTCCTTCCTCAACATTGGCTCCCCTCTATATACCCTCAGATGCACCTACCTTAAAAACTCACACCTACACCTCATGTCTACCAATCTTTCCCCCTCTCCCCAGCAGACCCTCCTTTCTCGCCTTGTTTGAGAAGTATATGTCCCTCAAAGTTGAAGGATCCTTGGTCATGGCGATGTACCAATTGGGTATGTTAGAGTTTTTAGAGGACATTGACAGATATATGCTGGAACTCTTGCACCAAAATTCCCCCAACACTTCCTCCTCGTTCATCACCATCCTGTCCACCCAAACCACATCCTCCCCAGATATCTCAGTCTCTTCTTCTCCCCTCATGTCCAAGGAAAAAAGAACCCTCCAACAACTCGAATCATGGTGGACTGGAGGTAACGCACAAGTTTCCCTTCCACGTACCCATCCCCATTATCATCAGGCTTGTAATTCCTGTCACCACCTTGGCCACTACTGCAACCTGTTACGCGAGATGTACTCTTATAGGTTGTAGCGAAACAAGTGTTGTCTCAAGGGAGGTACTCACAAAGAGACACTGCTTCCTCAAGAACAACAAGAAAAGGATTAAGTTCAAGTGAGTTCAAGTGTCTTAGGTCAAAAGCCGATTGCTCTTGGACTCAAGAGAATGCTGAATTGTGTAGATCAAAAATGAGAAATACAGTACATGCGGCAGACTACTTACTGTATAACATAGGATGCATACATAAGCATAAAAGGCTATGGAACAAGCAGGAATGTAATGAGTAAGCAGGAACACATATCTGATATGATAGAATCAGATAGTACAATGAAGGCTGTCTGCAGATAAGAACAAGACAGTAAGTGACAATGTGTAAGAGATAACACCCTGTCCAGGGTTTGATGGTAAAAAGAGAACAGAAAGATACCATTGGTTAGGAGACAAATCATAACATTACCCCCCTTGTACAATCGAACTCCAGGTTCGATCAAAACTCCACGAGGGAAACTCCTATCTGGAGTTAGAGGAACTTCCAAAGATATGTGTAGCCTGCTCAGGGGAAAGAACATTAATTGGACAATCATCAATGATGTGACCTCCTTAATCACATAGGTTACAAGTCCTGGTAGGGCAAAATCTGTCATTATGTCCCCATCAGCTGCAAAAGTTGCATTGGATAGACAAACAAGTGGTGTGAGGATGTCCAGGGGCAGAGAGGTGACAGTGGGGACAGACATATTGGGGACAGTCGTCTCGATAGTGGCCTGTACCAGAGCACCAAAAGCATTCGGTGAGGAGGGAAGTGGGATGACGAGTAATGGAAACATTGAGGAGGTGAGTGGGGGAAGAGACGACTGGGCGATTGTTACCAATTCGTACAACAAAGGACTAGTTGCGAGCTACTGCATCCTCATCCAAGCCATACTTAGGGTCAACGGCAGTAAGGAAAGAAGAGGCGTTGGATGGAGCAGAGGAGGACAGTTGTGCGAGCAAAGATGGAGTAGGAGAGTTCAGAGCAGGGACAGGGAGTGGAGATGGCGAACGATATGGAGGGAGTTCGGATTGAGAGATGTAACAATCATGTTGTTCCATACTCATGGTCAAAAAGATGTGTCGAAAAGTAGGATAAATGGTAGCAGGTGGGATATGTTCAATGAAAGTGTGAAACCTATGAAGATGAAGGATATGTAGATAAAATTTGGTTCAGGAGTCGAGCAATTGTCATACGCAAGGGAATGCCAAAGTCTGCCAGTAAGTCTTGTGGGGCAGAGAGAGCATGGTAATGTTGGGTGGCAGAGACGTTGTGGAAAAGATGAACCAGCTCTTGGCAAATCAAGTCCTTATGGAAGAGAGGAAGGCTTTCAATGGTGCAGAGGACAACAGGATTGGCAAGGATGGCGGTGTAAAGCGAATGGGCAGCAAAGGTAGGTAAATAGGTAGAAAATACTCAACATAATTGAAGTGGGAAAGTAGATGGTGAAGAAGATAAAGACGAAGAAGAGATTGAAGATGATAGAAATGACATAGTGGTCAGGGAATAGAATGAAGTTCATTGGCTAGGGGGGTACTTCATGAAGAGACACCACTTCCTAGGAAGGAGAGAGAATGAGAAACTTAGATGATGCCATAAGTTCTTTTGTACTCTTGGAGAATGGTGGGAGTATGGTGGAGATTAAGTTTGGGTTTCCAAGTATTTTCAGAAAAGGGGTATTCCTTCCACACAGTCAGGTACAATCTTCGGCCAGGGGTGCCTTTGTGGGAAACGATATGATCGACTTCATATTCTTCCTCAGCATTAATTAGGTCAGGAGAAGGTCAGGAGAAGGAAGGACCATGTGCTTCAGTCTGTCGATAAGAAGATAGAAGGGTGGCATGGAAGACATCATGGATTTTCCATGTGGAAGGAAGTTTGTATACCAAGGGAAATAGTACCTGAGCAATTTCAAAAGGCCCATGGCATTGAGGCGCAAGCTTCCTGAAGGGGTATGGAATTTAGAGATTAGTAGCCTCTAGCCACACCTTATCTCCAACTTTCCATAGGGAGAACTCTCGAGAAGATTGTTTCACTGTGATCCACCAGGCAGATTCATGTGCTGCCAAGGCTTCTTTTCTGGCTGAGTCTAAGGAGGAAAGATGACTTTCAAGGGCAGGGATGAAGGTCTTCCCAAGAGGGGAATAAGTTTGAGGATTGTACCCAAATAGAAGAAAGAAGGGAGAGACTTTCATTGAGCTATGGGGAACCAAGTTGTGTTGGAATTCAGTGGAAGTGAGGAATTTAGACCATTGGTGAGGGTTGTTAGCGCAAAAGATCCAAAGGTAAGTCTCAATTTCTTGATTGGTACTTTTGGTTTGTCCATCAGTTTAGGGGTGATAGGTGGTGGAGAGGCGGACATTGTATTGAAGGATTCGAACAAGTTCTCCAGTGAAGGCCAAGGCGAATTGGGAACCACAATCACAGATAATGGTGTCATGAAGTCCGAAGTGTTTGAATACATGGTTGAAAAAGAGTTGGGCAATTCCACTCATGTCAACAGTCTTAGAGCAAGGAACTAGTATTACCCCCTTCATAAGGCCATGGTTTACCATGACCATAAGGAAGTCATAACCATAAGAAAGAGGGAGGTTGGTGACGAGGTCAACAGAGAGCTGCTTGAAGGGGAGAGAAGAGGTGGACGAGATAGGTAAAAGTGGCGGAGTAACAGGGTGTGTACAGGCCTTGTTCTGCTGACAAATGGCACAGCCAGCAACAAAGTTGTTGACAAAGACAGAGAGGCCTGGACACCAGAAGTCACATTCCACGACAGCCTTAGTGTGGAATTGTCCAAGGTGATCCGAGAGGGGGGATGAATGGATGGAATGCAGCAGAGAGGAGCGAGCGGAGGGCAGAACATACATATGATCCTTGTAATACAGATGTCCATTATCAAAGGTCCAGTCAGCAAGGGAGGAGCGTGGAAAGAGAGGAGTGTCGTCAGACAAGTTTTGGATGGCACGGAGTACAAGGGGATCAGTTGAGGAAGAGGATTGGATGTGATGGGCAAGGGCAAGATCAAGGGTGTTAATAACTGCAGGCAAAGGAACGATAGCAGTATCAGCATTGTCGAGGGAGGTATCAACCTGATCTCAGTGGGAGAGGGTGTCGGCAGGGGCAAGGTTTGCACCAGTGAGGACTTTCCAAACAATATCAAAGTCTTGTAGGAAGAGGGACCAGCATGCTTGCCAGCAGGAAAGGTTGTGGGGGTCCTTGATATAGGACAGGTTCTTGTGGTCGGTGATGATGGTGACCAGGTGAGACATTCCCTGGATAGGTCTTTGATATAGGACAGGTTCTTATGGTCGGTGATGATGGTGACTGGGTGAGGCATTTCTTGAACATATTGATGCCATTCCGTGAGGGCAAGGATGACCATGAGCAGTTCTCAGTCATAGATGTCATAGTTTCTTTCAGCGGGGAGGAAGGTATGAGAAAAGTAGGCACAGGGATGGAGGTCGCCATTTGTATCACCCTGTAGTAGAATGGCACCAGCCGCGAATAAGAAGGTGTTGGTCATGATTGAAAACGGTCGGGTGACATCAGGGACAGACAAGATGGGTCCAGAGGAGAAGGCGGCCTTAAGGGTGTTGAATGCGCATTGTTGGAGGGCAGTCCATGCCCATGGTTGATCCTTTCTGGTGAGCAAGTTGAGTGGAGCAATGGCATGGGAAAAGTTTGGAATAAATTTGCAATAGAAATTTGCAAACCCGAGGAAAGAGTGAACACCTTTAACAGAAGCAGGGGATTTCCATTCCTTGATGGCAGGAAGCTTGACAGAGGGGGGGCGGTCGGGGCGGACTTTGTGGGTTCTGAGGCACTTTGGGCAGGTCGACATGGCTTTAGCGTTGTGAAAAGGGCGGTGCCGCTTGCCATCATAGCTGCAGCTGTGCTGTGGTGATTTTCCCCTGGACTGCGACCTGTTGTGTGCTGAGCATGGGCCTCTTGCTGAGCCTGCAGGATGGGGTGAAGTGGACCGAGAGGGTCGCCGACTACGCATGTCTCATGTGAATTGCCATCTACGGTCAGTTGGTTGGAATCGGTTGGCGCAAGCAAGGTCCATCTGGATGAGCCAAACCACATCCCACTTTGCCAGTTGGGAGACATAATACATATGTATGTGACACCGCCGACCAGACAAATCGAAAAACAGTCCCCTAAAAATCACAAAGTGAAACCGACATCTCATCTGTAAGCCCGCTGGCATCCTACCACTGGCATCCTAGTACAAATACGTATATATACTACCCTGCACCTCGTAGGGCTACAGGCAGTCGCACCCCTTGTACCCGTACGTCGTAGTCGCCCGTATAGAGCGTGGTCCAGTT
>JBBPSD010001316.1:0-10174 GCA_038093415.1 Xerocomellus chrysenteron | reverse complement strand
CCAAGGGAGGTCATACCAAGTACTAAATATCCTTTCTTGTACAAAGTCAAACAACTGTCCCAATGAGTTGTCATTTTGCTATGGCTGCCATTTCATCAAATCCTAACCGAATCCCTTGATCCTTGCACCTATAGAAAGCCAGGAGTAAGCACTTTATTTCATACACTCATATGTTAGGGCCCAGGTTAGATGCGGTTAGGGGTTATCGACTTTAGTGAAAAACATGCAAACATTGGAACAGTTGTTTGAGCCACTGTATGTAGCAAGTGACTGATAGGCATTTGCGCCGGCTGGTATTGTCTAAATCATCTGAATCTTGCTGTTTGTTTTTCCTACATCAAATATCAGTATCTCAACATGGCGACTTAGACATTGTGATTTACTTAGCTTTCTGGACCTTATCTGACTTCTCAGCACCATTTGGCTGTGTGGTCACTTTCTTGGAACTGTGGCTACTAGTATGATTCGATTAGTAAACCCAATTTGTAAACCCCTGACCACCAATGAGGAATGATACCATGCCTCGTGTTGTTGGATTTGGGCACAATTCTCTTATTTGACTTGATCGGCGATGTGGGTGGAGATGTTTGAGTATGTTCATTGTCGGTTTCATTTGAGAGGTGTGAGGATGGCATTCTGAAGATGGTACTAGTTAGGGGGTAAGAAGGGTTGACTCGGAAGGCACCAGCTCATCCACACAAATATTCCCACGCAATTAATGACACAAACTTGATAGCATTACACTTGATAGCATTACACTCAACAGCATTGAGAATAATAAAAATACATGATGCTTAAGTGCTAATAGTCCTGGTTGTCGTTGAATACCTTCACTGGAGCCGGGAACGTCCTAAGAAACATGTACTGGGATACTGGCTCGTTGGAGGTGATAGGCCGTAAAGTTTGGGGGCGAACAGGGGGCTAGACTGTCTTGGCGTCTGAGTCAAAGAACTTGGGCTTGAGAGGGATCTTGTCCTTTAGAATGCCATGGAATGCAACTGGAGTCGCATTGACTGTAAGTGTTTCGTCATCATCCTCATTGTCGCTGTTCTTGTCACTTAACAAATGGGTTGAGGAAATGAATGCTCCTTATGACAAATGAAGCTGAAGAGTGATACTAGCACCTTTGACCCACTGTTTGGTAACCATAGCTGGTGCATCTTTTGTGTCCTTCAAGTCGCTCTCGATGGTTTCATCGTCATCTTCTATGACATGTTTACTGACATCTTTCAACCTCAGAATGATCTTCTGCAACCTGTCATCAGTATCGGTCTTATAGTATATCAATGAAAATTGTACAAGAGGGCCTGGCTGCTCTGGAATGTAGTTGAGAACATAAGTTGGCCAATTGCTGAGGAGATCTCTAGTACAATGATGTTGTTCTGGTTGATTGTAATGTTTGGAGAGCCAGATTGTTGTTCGATGGTGGGCGACATGGTGGTGGTAAAGAAACGGGAACCTGGTGTGGTGGGTAGCACATACATGCTGATTAAGGTTAGGGTTTCATCCATTAGACCCTTTCAAGTTGCCGTCATCAACCATCAGGGTTCACCAGCCCACTCAAATGACACATACTGACCTGAATGACCTTTTCAGGTGCCCTCAATACCTTACTCATGCTGAAATGGCTCTCCTGCACCTCACTTTGTGCCGTGATGCATGTGCTGCCCATTCACCGAGATGCAGATTGGGGTCAGAATAGCACAAGACAAGTGGGAGAACAACAGGAGGACTCAAAATATGAACTTGCATCAGTTCAGGTATTTCTCTCTGCTTCTAGTACAGTTTCAGTGCTCATTATTTCTAGGTTAATTAGTTCTGCATGTACAGATACATTGTATGTGTATATAACAATCTTCTTCCAGTGACCACTGGTTGGGCATTCCTGCACCATGCCTAACAATAAGTGCCTCTCGTGTGGAACTGCCTTCTCCTCTTGCAAAAAGCTATCTTCTCATAAACCTCACTGTGAGGCAACAGAAATACTGACTTGTCATGTTTTCGAACAAGAATGGCCCGAGAAGTGCCCCCATCGTGATGTCTCTTCCATGTTGTCTGATGCTGGGAATGATGCTGAGCAAGGGATTAATGCCATGTATCTCTTCAAATTGTATGTATCTCACAAGGATGATGTATGTGTTACAGTTCCGCTTTCTCAGCTCTATATGTACTAATGGCCTTAGGTGGAAATGGGTGATGTTTCCCCCTGTATTGATGTCTCTCCACTGCCGCCTGTCCCTAATGTCCTCTCAAAATGCTCAGGCTGTCAAATTCACATGCCTGCCCAATATGCAGATTTTCTACTGGGTACTGCAATGCACCTAGAGCACATGCCGGCAACATCGTGCCAGCAGCATGGATGGACTCAAAATCAGCTTGCAAGTTCACCTATCCCCCAAGCTGCCACTCCCTCAGAAGCATCTCAGTTATCCGAGTCCTCAGACTCAGATGCTTCATTCACGACCATCCCAGATCTGATGGGGATGTACCGTGTGTATCCCATTCAACCAATGCATGCACCCATCGACACATTAAACAGTGTCACCGATGCTCCAAACCTCAAGGGTGGTGACCAACCAATGAATGTTGTCGCCCACAGTGCTCCAGAACCCGGCTACTTTGTGCCATTTATCAATCCGTCATGTGGTCTGCTTATGGCATCTCAATACTCAGGTACCTCGTCCAGTTCTGCAAATCAGCTAGATCGGCTCCCGAGTTTTCTTAATCACCCATCCTTCCATGCACCTGACACTTGCACATTTTCTCATTCCCGTGAAGCAGACCGTCTTGACAACTACTTGGACACCCCCAACAATCCATTCCACAAGAAACATGGCTGGAAAAGCTCAATGGTCAAGATTCGGTTACCGAAAGAAAGAGTTTGCTTCGACTGTGAAGAGGATGTCCCAGAGCTTGAGATACCTGGTATTTATCACCGAGACATGACTGACATCATTCGTTCAGTGTTTGAGGATAAAGTGTTCACTACATTTAACACCACCCCGTTCATGCAGTACTGGAAAGCTGGTGACCAGGTCCAACAGGTAATCTCAGAGGCTTACGCATCTGCTGAGATGTGAGAAGCCTACATGGAGATCAACTCCTTACCACATGATCCAGATGACAATGATCTTGAACATGTTGTTGCCTCACTGATGATGTGGTCAGATTCGACACATCTCACTAGCTTCGGAGATGCCTCCCTTTGGCCGTTTTACCTCTTCTTTGGCAACAAGTCAAAATACACATGAGCAAAGCCAATATCACTTGCATGTCACCACATTGCTTATATTCCCAAGGTAAGTAAGCTTGTATCTGTTCAACATTTGTTCACTAATGGATGTATTTAGCTTCCAGCTGACTTTCAGACTTATTACATGTTCCACCATGATCTACCCACTACTGCTGAGGTACTCATGGACTGTAAATGAGAGCTGTTCCAGGCAATATGGGCACTTCTTCTCGACAAGAAGTTCATGCACACTTACCACCATGGATTGGTCATCCGATGTTACAATGGGATCATGCGTTGAGTATTCCCGTGATTCTTCAGTTACTCAGCAGATTACCCCGAAAGGTAAGTTTGAATGTATCTTAGTCATTCTGATTACCAGTACTGAACACCACATAGAGTGTTGCTTGCAGGGATCAAGTTCCTGGGGCAATATTCATGTTCCCGCTGTCTGGTCAAAAACTCTGAGCTGGATAAGACAGGTTGAGCTCGAGATATGAAATGGCATATCAAGCACAGTCGCATTGATGATGCCTCACAGCGTTCACAGATCCAAATGGTCCACCACCTCATATTTGAGAAGGGGGTAGCAGTAGATGAAAACCGTATCAAGGCACTTCTCAGAGATTGGTCATATGTTCCAACCATCATAAGTTGTCTCATAATCAATGAATGAAGCTGATATTACTCATCATTTTAGAACATGTTCTCTGACCATCTTCATGACACTGGGATCAATTTTTTCAAGTTCTTTCTGGTTGACTTGCTATATGAATTTGAAAGTGGCATCTGGAAGGCAATTTTTCTCCACCTGCTACACCTTCTTATCGCTGCAGGGGGTGACAGAATTCAACACCTTAATGAAAGGTATGATTTCATGCCATTGATGTTATTTGATCCGGACTAACGTTGGCAGGAACATGATATGCAAGTTCGAACAAAATGTCTCAGCAATGGAGAATCCAGCAGTGAGGGATTTCAAGGATATCCTACAGGTATTTTTTTACAAAGTTGTCTAAAATGAACTGAGTTGTGATTTATTGTTATAGTGTGCGATGACGTGTTTCAAGAGACTACTTCCTGAACCACATAACCAGTGTATTCTCGACATGCTATTCGACTTGGCGACCTGGAACGCATACACAAAGCTGTGAGTTTACACAATGGATACGCTCGTCTTTTTTGACAAGGCAGTAATTGCTCTCTGCAAATCAATACAGAAATTTGTTGCCACAACATGCATGGTACAGACCCATATTAACTTTCCCAGATTTCTCCTTATTTTTCCTGATTTTCTAGAGCAACTTTCGCATTTAGCCCCTATATATTAGCACCTATCACCCGAAACCACCAAATGCTCAAGTTCCCTCACAGTCCAGACCCTTTTGCCTCATGGGTACCATGAGTATTGCAGTGCGCCTCATGTTCGCTTCAAAGATCCTTGCCCGGCTGTGATGGTTTCCTAAGGGTATAAATCTACCAACAGACTGTAGCAAGTATAGAAATAGTTAGTGGGTACGATTGGTTCGTCCCAAAAGAGACTTAAAAGGCAAGGGAGAAGTCTGGAAGAGGTCCAATCGACGGTACTCAGCATTTAAGAACAAGTCTGAGTGGAATGCGAGCGGTAGTCCGAGCATTAATCCGATAGTCCGAGCAGTTTCGGTCCTATGGAATGAAAGAGAGAGACAGTAAATACACAGTAGATGGTTTACTGTGTTCAGTGTTGAAGATGGTTATGGTGACAGTAATTGTGAGCCAAAAGAGAGCTGGTATTTTCGATACCGTACATGGATATTATAGTCTAAGCATTCTCGGACTCTAACTACGACCAGAAACTACTAGCTGTGACATGAAACCCAAAGGGGTAATGAAAATACATACACTATTGGAAATGAACAGACAGGCGCCACCATCTGTCTAGACAGAATGGAGCATTTTTATATAGCAGCCGTCACATGTGATCGGTCCGGAATTAAAAGATCTAAAGAGGAACAATGATGAGGTCGCTGAAGTCCGTGGAAGACACATGGCAAGGAAGGACAACGGGACCGAGAAGTAGTAGAATGGATGATGATAAGATAAGGACAAACAGATAGTTCCGATATAGAAGACCGAGACGACCAACGCTCCAGAGTACCAGAGTACCTTTGGACTAAGACGGCTGGGCTCGGACTTGTCAAGGATGTGTTGGAAAGGATATTTAGAGTGAAAGGGGATTCTGAAAATGTGGGGGAAATGGAGGATACGCTTACAGAGATGTACCAGTCTCTACATCACCTCATGTCGGTATCACTGATTACACATGGCATGCAGCCTTGTACATGTTTGCCTCATGACTCACACATGCACACTGCCTACCTCACTTTATCCTCATGACTAGCCTCTCTTCCATTACATGGCTGTACTGATACGCCTGTTATCCTCATGTACAACTCATGGAGGAGTCATATAGCATAGCATATCATTTGATCTAGTGTACATATAGCCAAATCCCTGTGTAGTATATAAAGCCTCAATAGAGCGCCAGGAGGACCTCAGTCTTGTCCTCTTGGAGATTTCCCATCATCTCTAGGAGCTACCAGATCAACCCTATTGTCACTACTTGAACTACTAGTGCTCTTAGTGAGTGTTGGTTGTTTCATTAGGACAAAACTTCTAACAAGCCTTTGGATCAGCTATCCAACTGCTTCTAGTACTCGCTTGCTAGTAGGACCCCTTTGCCATCATTACACGAGGCTCCCAGCTAATCGCGTCCCTCTAGTGGCTATCATTATCAAGAAGGAAGAGTTTCCTATTGTGGTCCCCCTGCATACATCTGCAGACGAGGAGATCAAGAGTGAAGAGTGAAGCCCGCTCCCTAGTTTACAATACCCTAGTACTAGCTCATCATCGAGGCCACCTAGCAGGCTCTCATCTTACCATACTCGCTCCCCTCCCCACCGCTTCTCGCCTTACTGAAGAGGTGAGTTGTCTGACTCCACCTACCATCTGGCATCTATTATAAGATTGCCAATACCTCTCGCACAACCAGTTGACTGCAGGCCAGTCTACAATCACAGAGTCACTACTGACACCACCCTCATCCCCTCCTCCTCAAGTGCTGAGACATGTGTTGGTCTTATCGATAATGCTTTATGCCGAATATTCTTACCATCAGAAGTTGAGGATCTTATTAGAGAAGGAATACAGCTTGGCATTCAGCAGAGAGTAGAAGAGGAACACCGCCAACAGATTTGGCAGAGAGTCCTCGAGGCTAGAGCAAGAATTGAGGAGAGACTTAATCATGAAGAGAGAATTCTGCCCAGCCATCCCCCTTTTCCTAATCTTGTTCCTTGCCGCTGGTTCAGAGGTGCTTCTCCTCATCCCTTTTTATGTAATCACATTGCTCCTCTTCAACCTAGAGAACTTCTTGGGTTACCTGCACATTACCACGAAGACTACATTTGTCACCACCCACATCATACCTAGTTTATGCAGAGTACCCCATTTTGAAGCTCCAATACACGTGCCTAGGCCATGTAACCCTTCTCCACATCCACTGCCCCCATACATCCGAGGACCTCGTGTGATCCTTGAGGATGAAGCTGATGAGTCATTGTCAAGCTAGATCTGGATTGAGTTAATCAACATCGGAGATTAACACTGGATCAAAAGAAGCACTTGCAATATAACATCACATCTCTTACCAAACGCAAATTGGGTAAATCTTACACACCCAATTCCCCCTATCACTGTTATGATTCTTTCTTTTTCCTTACGTCACTCGTCTCTTGACTCGCTTATATTCCTTCACACCGTTCCTTTGGAATGCCATCAGCCTAAACACAGCTTCTTATCTCCACGCTGTGCATGGTCCCTTTATTCTGTTTCTGCTTGCCTTTTATGGATGTCCTTCTTATTACATGCGTTACCTCAACGCAGCCTCATTCCTCTTATCACACAGCCCACTCTTCCTTTTATACCCATCAGGGCTTTGGTACTACGAACACCACTTGGTCCGTGCATCGTGTACTTACCTATTTAAACGATGACCTCTCATGTATTTCCCTTAACTTGAATCTACTTGATCCTCCCTTGTAACCAGGACTTCTCCAAGTCGCTGCCTTACTTCTGAGTAGGCGCTCCTTTGTACCCTTGACCTTGAACTCCCTATGCAATTGATCGCTGCCAGGAGTAGTCGTGGAAGCCCCTGACATCTTTGTTTTCTTGAAGACGCCCTTCAAGAACCTTTGCTCTTAGACCCTTCAAGTCTACGTTTGTCTCTACCCGAGCCAAGCGTAACAAAAGATTCAAGTTACCCTTGTAGGAGCTATCATTGTTATAGTCTCCCACCATTGCACAGCAACCCACTCGTAATCCTTGCTGGTTCTTACCAAGACCGCGGGAACCCTCACCCACCGACTCACCATCTGAGCTTTCTCACTCGGACACCAAGGAAGAAGAAACTTTAGACCCTGACACCACTCTTCTGACTACCCGGGAAGAAGACGAAACCCGTGTGTTATCCCATCACCTCTCCGCCACCCTCTCCATCCCCAGAGTCCCTACTCCGCCGTCACCCACTCCTGTCAACTCCACTCCCCTCTTCCCTTTTCCACCACCACCACCACCACCACCACCACCTCTCCTCTCCCGTTTCCCTCCCCCAGCACCTATGACTTCGAAACCCACTGAACTACGCATCGGCGTTTCCGAAGCATTTGATGGATCTTATAAAAAATCTCAACACTGGTTGCACGCCGTGCAATTCTACCTTCTCATTAACAAGGCAGTCTATGACAACGATGACAAACAAATTGCCTTCGCCCTCTCATACATGACCAAAGAATCTGCCCTCACTTGAGCAGTGACCTTCCGCCAGAGCGCCATCTCTGGAACATCGTTCACCCTTGAAACTTTTGCCGACTTTGTCGCAAAGTTCAACACCACGTTTAAACACCACGATGTCACCGGGAACATCATTTCCTGGTTATCCACCAAACGCATGAATAAGAATGCAAAGAACAATACCTACTCTCCCTCCCTGATGGAATACATTTCCACCTTCAAAAACCATGTAGCCCTCGCCAACATCTCCAATGCCAACGTCCTGATTGTATACTTCTCCATGGGAATCCCACCCCCCTTGATGTGCCGAATCATGTCTATGGACACCGTCCCTCCACCATCGACGACTGGTATAAAAAGGCCATCACCTTCCAGACCCAATGGGAACGAGTGGATGACATCACTAAGAGGAATGTGAAAACCTCCCACCAGACCTACCGCTCCTTCTCCAACTCCTCTAATGCCAAAACCCATGACCCTGACGCCATGGTCGTCGACACCATCAAAGTCTCTAAGCTCACCCTGGAAGAACGCTGACGCTGCATCGAGAAGAAACTCTGCTTCCGTTGCCGAAAGCCTGGACACTCCAGCACCGCCTGCACGACCTTCTCCCAGAGAGGGAACACCAAGGTGCAGAAAGTTAGTAGTGAAGAACTACCCAAGCTAGAAGAGATCGACAAAGATGAAGAGGAGGAGGTGGTACAAAAGATTTCCTTCAAACCATTGGATTTTTAGACAGGAAGAGTTCCCCAATGCAAACCCTTCCTTCTGTTTCTTGTGCGAATGTATTTGTAAAGTTGTCGCCTACTATGCAAATCCCAGCTCAACTCATCACACCTTCGCACACGATGAAAGCCGTTGACACCTGAGCCCTCATAGACAGTGGAGCAAGCATCTCCTGCATCGACTGGGGATTTGTTAGGAAACACAAACTTCCTACCCAACACCTGAAAACTCCGATCCAAGCGCGGAATGTGGATAACTCCATCAACTCAAAGGGGGTAATCCGGTTCTCTACCATGTTGTTCCTTGACATTGGAGGAATAGCCCAATGAGTCACCTTTCATGTCCTAAGCCTAGGAAATGAAAATATAATCCTAGGACTCCCCTGGCTGAAAGAAGTCAACCCCACAATCAACTGGGTGGAAAGAACCCTCTTCATCAAGGAATCCCTCGACCAATCCCAGGAGCTCTTCTGCTCCTTCTCCATTGATACTAATGAATCTCGCTTGACCTGACCATCCGTCAGACCCCCACGACACACCAACGTTAACGCCATCATTGATCAACATCTCTTCACATATAACGACTGGGAAACTGAAAACGAGTATATATGCCGCGCCCTACAAAACCGTGCCATCTACAGAATCATCCAATGTGGATCTCGCTTCATCCCAGCAGGGTCCCCAATCATCACCAAGCTAACCACTGTCACGGAACTTGCCGCTGCAGCCGAGAAATCCAAACCCAAGCCCACACTTCCCCCTGAATACTCCTTGTTCGCTTCCGTATTTTCAAAGGAAGCCACCGACCACATTCCCCCATCGCGACCTTATGATGATGAAATCAATCTTGACAATGCCTTTACCCCAAAGATTGGGAAAGTATACCCTCTCTCCCCTGACGAACGCAAAGCCACCAAAGACTTCCTTGATGAAAATCTTGCCTTCAGAAAGATTCGCCTGTCCAACTCACCACAAGCATCCCCCTTCTTCTTCGTCAAAAAGAAGGACAGAGGGCTCCGCCCTTGGCAAGACTACTGATACGTCAATGAACATACCATCCACAATGCCTACCCCCTCCCTCTCATCTCAGATCTCATTGACAAACTACGAGATGCCAAAGTCTTCACCAAATTTGACGTTCGTTGGGGATACAACAACATATGAATCAAAGATGGCCATTAATGGAAGGCAGCCTTCGTCACCCATAAGGGGTTGTTCGAACCCACTGTCATGTTCTTTGGACTCACTAACTCTCCCGCCACCTTCCAACGCTTCATGAACGACTCATTCCGCGACATGATTGCTGAGGGTTGGCTCGTCATCTACATGGACGACCTCCTTATTTACTCCCCTGACTCCACCCTTCACGAGAAACATACCAAACGTGTCC
>JBBPSD010001315.1:0-10190 GCA_038093415.1 Xerocomellus chrysenteron | reverse complement strand
AAGAAATGATACGACTGATCGTTATATGCTTGCTCTTATTCGACCAGTGCTAGTACCAAATCCTTCAACTTGTGATTATTTCCCTCAAATTACGTACCCTTCCTAGCCCAACAGCGAACGCTGTCTCTTGTTAACCTGATGGGGTCTTGGAGGTTGCGAGAGCGTACCACACTAGATTTGCCGTTGGGCTACTGTGGGTCACAGATTCAGAGCCTCAGATGTCCCTTTGCGCTTGTTATTTCCGCAGTCGAAAGCGTTCACTGGAACATGTGCCTCCCACGGAGCGAGGGTACGTTCAAATGAACCAGTTGAGACCGGTTCTCATCGCGTGCCTTTTGAACAGTCGCTTGTGACCACGGCATTCTCTCCTTGGGCGGGTCTTCAGCGGCTCAGAGACCGCGGGATACTGCCACCTCAGAACCAACCTGCTCACTACCGAGCTGTCACAGTGTCAAGGGACGAGAAACCCCGTAATTCGAGCTCGTGTATGGAACGTCTTGCTCCTCTCCAGTCAGTGTCGCCGTGTTTACCGTGGTCGGCGGTGCTCGTAACGCAGCTGGCAAATCGACCATCGGCTTCATCAACCTGACGGCGAGTGAAAACTGTGCCCCAGCGAACACGACGCATCTTGACGAGGCTTTTCTCGTAGATCCATTCTGCTCAGTTTGTTGGTGCCTTCAACGATATCGCCATGAGAGACTACCCGGGGTGCGTACCGAACGGATACAATGCCACAGTCGGCTGGGACCAGTCTCGAAACGCTAAATCCCCAAGTTGCTTCAGGCTTGGCTCGCGCTTCCTTGAGGGGTAAGAACGTCAATATAAAGATTATACCTGCGGTGTGTGTTGTATTATCTCTAATCTCATGTGTTTGGCTTGAGATGAATGTATTTTCGTGGAAAGCCCGAGATTCTACATATGCCTTGAGACATAAGTAACGCGCGACGTGTGATATCATTGTTGCGAACCCAAGTCCCTGGCCGCGTTGAACTCTATTGACGATTCACATGTTGCCAGAAATAAAGCCGCCTCCTATGTCACTGGCGTCAGATACTGAGACAAGCACGGGAGAACGACTGAAACCGGGCGCTGGACAATCCAGAAACTTGAGCTCCGAGCACCCACTCACCTCGGAGCATACCGGTACAATTCCATATCCCTATGACCGCTTCGGGAGTGCAGCTTGGGCGGCCTCGGCCAAGGACTGTTCTCGAGCCTCCTCGGCAGCCTTTTTCTCGCGTTCAGTGTGTTGCCTTGCGATGACAAGAAAGAAAAAGTCGACGTTACCTGTGCCTCTTCGCGTGCCGTGGCTTCGGTCTCTCTCAGCGCGAGTGCCTCAATGCCATCATCGGAGTTTCAGTCCGGTCTGCACGCCGCAGATGAAAACAGACGACACACACCTCTGCGGGTGCGTGCAGAGAACAAAGTTTAGCATCTGGAACCGGAGCGACGAGGACACGCCACGGGGACGAAACGCACCTTTGCCTTTGGTCATGACATGGTCGTGAACGGAGTAGCCTAGGTAGACGCCATATATGCTGAGTCCGGCGAGTCCGGCGACGAGGGTGCGGTGGAGGACGTCAGCGAGGGTGAGTGGTATCCGGTTGTACTTTGGCTGCCTCAGACCCAGAAAGGTGAGCAAGGACATGAATGTCTTGCCGTCCGACAACTTGGGGTTCGAAGTGGTAAAATTTCACAATCGTACACCACCACGTGACAACTCGTCTTGTGTGGTCGAAGAAGGGTTTACGAATCATTGAAAGTTAACAGTTGGACACTAGTCACAGCTGAGAATCATTCCAATTTGAATTTTTGACTTTACATTGCAAACGATACCAAGACATAATGTAGCAATAGAATATCTAACCTATCTCTTGCATGCACCATCGAGCGTTCAAAAACACACGGAGCGGTGATACGAAATCCAAGAAAACGATCAAGAAACAAACCGATATCACTACAACCGCCAATCTCGGAAGAAATCCCAATCCGCCCACACGACATGAATCATATAGTCCGACACGCTCCCACCATCGTCGTGATCGTGCTCGCCTTCTTCGCCCTCCGCCTCGCCCTCGACATGCACGCCGGTCTCCCCGGTCTCCCCGCGCAGTTCCGTCGTCTCCTCAGCACCGAAATCGGCTTTATCGGCGCCCTCGAGCACGTCTTCTTCCCTCGCCGCGATGACAGCAGCCTGTGCGTCCTCGGAATCCTCAAACTCCCCGAGCGCCCTCGTCAACGCGCCGTCGTCCTCGAACAACGTCCGCCAGTCGAACTCTCCCTTTTGGATGACGATGTCGTCCAACGAACGCTTTTGGTTTGCCTTCATGAGCATCGCTTCCTCCACCGTGTGTGAGGATATGAACCGGTAGATGTGGACGTCGCGAATCTGTCCGATGCGGTGGGCACTAGAAAGATCAGACCAGGTCAGCGATGGACCGCGCGCCAAGCACGAAACGTCTCACCGGTCCTCGCACTGTCTATCCATCTGAGGATTGAAATCGCTGTCGTAAAATATGACCGTATCCGCGCCAGTCAGACTACAGATCCAATCAATCAATACCCCACACAAAGGAACACGAGCAATCGAAAGGACGCACTTGATACCGACGCCACCAGACCGAGAAGACGAGATGAAACAAAAGACCCTCGCATCCGCATTGAACCGCTCCGTAATGTACTGCCTATCCTCGATCTTCGTCGCGCCATCCAGTCTGAGATAGAGATACCCGTGAAAGTTGAGGAATATCTCGAGAATGTCCAACACGCGCGTCATCTGCGTGAAGATCAGTATCCGGTGGCCCCCCGCCTTTCTCTGCCGCAGCAATCGACTCAGCTCTTGGAGCTTGCCACAGTCGTATTGCAACAACGACGGGTCTGGAAACGCGATCTGACGTTTGACGCTGGAACGGTGCAAGACGTCGTCGAACGCGGGCGGACAAGACATGATCGCCTCCTCGCATCCAGTAAGCGCCAAGCGGGGAAGATCCAGCGCAACAACAGGAGGGGTAGCAAACGCGAATTTGTCAATGACGCCCGACACTTCTTCCGAACGTTGTTCGTACGATTTCACCATGGCGTTCACGGTGGTCGCCGTGTCCAAGTACGTGGTCTTGAGGTCGACGGCGGACAGCGGCAGAACAGGACGATGACACCCTTGCACAGCTCTCAACAGCTCTTGCCCGTATATCGGCGTCCGAGCACACCGCAAGCGGTTGACATAGCCTATCTGAGCCCACCGAGCAACTTTTTGCATGCGCTGTTGATAACTGCGCCACGCACGATAGCCCGCAATGGTTCGCATATCCTTTGGCGGCGGCTCCCCGGGCATCTCAGATATGAGCGGCAGTCGATGTGTGGCGTCCAAACGACGCGTCTCCAGCGCAGACATGAGCGGCACGTCTTGCGTGTCGACGAATCGCAGCCCAAACAAGTCGAGATTGACCCGCTCCTCGTCGTCCACCCTGAGCAACTCCCGTCGGACGAGCAGTTCCTTGATCTCAAAGTCGGCGACCGCAGAGCGCGTCATGGCAAACGACGTGACGACGGGTCGGACCTCGAACAGATCGGGATGGTTGCACACCTTGCGAAGTTGCATCAGGACGTTGGCGATCTTTTGGTAGACGCCCGAATCGAGCGCTTCGCGGGTATGTGCGCGCGCCATGAACTCGTCGTACAGGAAACGTTGCCTCTTGGACAGCGGACAGAGGACGAGGTGCTCGTATTTGCTCGGAAGCTCTTTTTCGACGTCCCGTTTCAGTCGACGGAGGAGGTACGGCCGCAGCACAGTGTGGAGTTTCGAGACACGTTGCAGATTTTCGTCGTCCAGCATGGTGCCCATTTCGATCGCTTTCTCCAACGGATCTGGACGACGTCCGCTTCAACCTCAACGCCAAATGAAACAAATAAATAAAAACGCACTCGAGAACCATTCCCCAAACTCCTTCAGGTTGGCAAAGTTGGTGCCGGACATCAAAAACTGCAACAAGGCCCACAATTCCGTCAGATTATTCTGCAAGGGCGTTCCCGTGAGGAGCAGCCGCCGAAAGGAGCGAAACATGAGAAGGATGTTCCACCGCTGAGACCTGAAATTCTTGATCATGTGCGCCTCGTCCAGGATCATGTAGTACCACATCTTGCGCCTGAAGATGTGTGCGTCCCGACTCGCGAGCGTGTACGAGGTGATGCACACGTTGAAATGGTGCTTGTTGTGCCATCCCTGTCGTAGCTCTTTCCGACGCTTGGTGCTCCCATGATAACTCAGCGTCTTGAAGCCAGGAAGAAATTTTTTGAACTCCATCTCCCAGTTCAGTAGCACGCTCGTGGGGACGATCTAGATGTCCGTTAACCAAGAATGTCGCGAAAAAAACTACCCGACGCACGATGAGATGTGGTCCCCATATCCCCCGATCACAAGCCAAATGCGCAAGCAACGCGATCGTCTGAATCGTTTTCCTAGCAAATCGGTCAACAGCGCGTCTCTCTCTCGTTCCGACCAACACGTACCCCAGCCCCATCTCGTCCGCCAAGATCCCATTCAGATTGTTGGAATGCAACGAGGCGAGCCACTCCAAGCCGCTCTGCTGGTAAGGGCGAAGCACCCCGCGTAACAACAACGGGGGCTTGATCTTGTCCTCGGGGGACCAGTCGATGGGTGCGACGGCAAACGGCTTCAGATACTCTGGGATGCGAGCAAATTCGTCGGTCTGGACGTCCTCCATCGGCATATCTACCTCTGTCTCTGCTTGTTGCACCTCGGAAGACTCGGTAAGCGGTTGCGACGCGTCTTGTCCCTGTGTTGCATCCAAAGTCGCGTCTATCTCTGATCCGTTGACCGCCTGCCCATCGGACACGTCGCCGTCCTTGACAGGGTCATGATCGGCGACGCTCGACGCAGGAGACGGATCGTCGCGCATCGGATAATCATAAAAGCTCTCCAGCGGCGGCGTATGCGCATCGCCCAGCGTCGGCGTGCGCGGGATCGAGTCCATGTCCGAGGGTGCGCTCGGCGATGCCACCGCGTCCCGGTCGATGCTAAACGGGGACGGGGAGCGCGTTCGTGCGCCCGCCGCGTCGGCGTCCTCTTTGGGCCGCGTTAGCCCTAGCAACGCGTGCGTCGTCTCTTCATCCTCCTCCTCGTCAACGCTCTCCTCGTCGCTCTCGTCCTGCTCCCCATCCTCATCCTCACCATCATCATGATCGTCCTCCAACATGCCCAGACCACCAAACTCCTCCGCGCTCTCCGCTCCAGATTCATCGTCGTGTTCGTTCTCCTCCTCATCACCTTCGCTTGTCCCCGCCGACGCCTGCTCCCACTCGATCGCCGACACGCTGCTCGAACGACTCATCGACTGCGACAAATCGCCCCTCGACAGATCGAGCTGCTGCGTCTCCAATATCTGCCCCGACTGGTCCAAAATCGCATCAAGATGCTCATGACCCCGGCGCATCGCCTCCGCCTCCGCCCGCTGCCTCACTTGCTCTCGCACATACTACCCAAACCGTCAACACGCGCCCAACCTCGTCGAAAAAAAACTCACAAAGACGGCCTTTTTCCACTCGGCAACCACCATCTTGACCGTCGCCTTGGCCAGCGCCCGCACCCGCTTCTCCTCCTGCACCCTCGCCCGGTCTTCCCTCACCACCGACTGGTCCCAATATGCCTGTATCCGATTCGCCACCTGCGCAGCGACGTGCCGGCCCCGGACGAGGAACCCGCTGCTCCCTCCCCCATGCCGACCCCGGTGCACGATCGTCTCGACGACGTGCTCCCACGCGTCCTTGGACCGCCTCGGGTCGCGCGCGTTCGGGTTCGCCGTGATCGCAAGCACGGGCGCAGGCGTCGCTTTCTCGCCATACAAAAAGGGCATGAACCGCCCCTGTTTCTGTAACCGCTCGATCTTCTCTCGAAACGCCGCCTCCTGTCGCGCGAGCGTCTCGAGCGCTTCGAGCGTCTGTTCGTGCTCGTCGAGCGCCATGTACGAGGACAGAAAGTCGGTCAGGTTCGAGGCGAACGTGGGGGCTGGCGGTTTTTGGCGCGGGTTCGAGTAGGACGGGGGAGGCTTGCGGACGATCAGTCGCACGCGTTTGATGGAAGACGTACGAGAAATAAAAGGCGGTTCCAAACTCTTGGAAGAAGGCGCGGCGAGGCACGGTTCGGGCGGTTTGCTCGGCCCCTCGAGACGCCCCGACCGGCGCGGAAAGAGGCCCTCATCTACCACAGACTTGCGTTTCTTTTTTAGAATAGGGGACGAAGGCGGCGACGATACCAGGCGCTTGTGCGATCGAGGCGCCGAGATGGACGGTGGCTCGGGCTCAAGGACGCGTGGTCGGGGCCGAGTCTTGGCCGTCCCGTTCGCCGCGGATATACTCACGCCCGCGTCGTCCATGGGTGGATCGACCGCCTTTTGCTTTCCTTTTGCTTTCGACGACAGGACGGTGGATGTCTGCGGTGGCACGCGGCGTACGTCCGTCTTCGTCGAGGCACTCTTGATAGGAGACGATAGCTTCAGATCGAGGACACGCTGCGTGTGTGCGCGGCGTGTAGCCCGCGATGGGCCCGCGGCAGCAGCGGCACGTTCGAGAAGATCGTATTTCGCTTTATACTAGTGCGCGTTGAGCAAACGACAGCGCACGAACCACCCATCACATACCTCCTGAAACACCACCGAATCGTCCTTTTTCGCCACCTACACCCACGCGCATCAGCCCACCTCGCTCACCCACACGCAAGGCACCTACCTTGGGATCGTACTCGAGCAACGTCACAAACTGTTCGAGATGAAACACCTCGCGGACCTGCGAGGTCTGAGCACCCCACGCGCCAAAGGGGAGGTAACACGCACCATGTCGTCGTGCTTGTCCAGCACGCCGTCCAGCTCTGCCTGCTTCTCGACGAGCATCTCCGCACGTTTGCGCACAACTTGGTCCTGTGCCACGTTGGCATCGCCAGGCCCCATGCCTCTTTCAACCGTCCGTGCCGCCCTGGCTATGGTGGGCTTCTTCACCATCCCCTCCAATCAACGACACACACAAAATACAGGGATAGCCCACGCCCCGGAAACGTCGATGTCCCCTTCTCCAACACGCACGCCGAACAACAAGCGAAAAAGGGTGATGCGCAGCCAAGCTGGGAAAAAAAAGGCGATCTCTGCGGATCCGCGACGGTTTTGCAAGATTTCAAGACGAGGAGCGAGTGTGGTCGTCGTCGTCGTCAAAGGTCGTGGAGAGGTGTGAAGCCCCTGGACGCCGTCGGTCGTTGTGGGTGAAATGGGTGCGGCGCTGGCTCCCTCGCTCATAATTTTGCGACATGATGTTTCCTGTTTGTCCCGGACAAACAGCCGTCCTATCGAACATGGCGGTGCCTGTAATCGGTTTCGACAGCAACTACAACAACAGAAAATGTAACAACAGGTATGAAGTAGCTCCAAGATGCAAAGCGTACAACAAAGTATATGCCATGATATCGACAGGGGGTTTGTGGGTATGAGAGTGTCAAGTGTATGCCAAAACGAAACAGAACAACGTTCATTGAAATCAAGAAGTGCCATGCACGGCTGTGTATTCAAAGTTTGGGAAACAGTTTCCCCAGGGATCTTGTGCAGGTCGGCCATACGCCGCCGATGCATTATCCTCGGGATACTTTTCGAATCTACGCCAGAGTAAGCAATCGACGACACGTTAATGAGACGGTACACACGCGCTCGAGTCTCCATCCCCGCTGATCTTGGGCAAGTATGGTGCAGAAATCTCCCTGTTCTTCAGCTTGGCCCAATCGACCTCGGAGAACCAGGGATGTGCGAACACGTCTCCCGCACCGTGCCGCAAGTTGCCGTAGCGTCGTGAGGGATCACCCTCCATGAGCTTGAGAATGAGGTCAGTGGCATTGACCTGGAAAGGGGGCCACCGTATAAACGTCGGCCCGCGCGATATTTTCTCGTACAAGGACACGTTGTTCTGGTCTGCCTGGTGGTATGGAGGGAGACCGGAGAGCATTTCAAAAATGAGCACACCAAGGGCGTACCAATCCACGCTCTTGTTGTATCTTTGCTGCCCGACAATCTAGCATGCCAAGTGAGTACGCAAACGATCGACTGGAGAGAACACACTTCGGGAGCAAGGTAATCCGGTGTTCCGCACAATGTCCACGTCACGTACGAACAACGCTTTGAAAAGCCGAAATCGGCTATCTTGATATGACCGTCGTGGTTGAGCAAGATGTTCTCAGGTTTGAGGTCACGGTAGATGATATCAAGGGAATGCAGGTGATTGAGGGCGAGAGCCACCTCTGCCGCGTAAAACTTGGCCACTGGATCAGGGAACCTCTGACAACCACGTCAACGAACGAAAGAGAAAACAAAGGGGGACGGACATTCGACCTCCTCAAGAGGGTAAACAGTTCTCCGCCAGGTACATAGTCCATGACCATGTACAGATTGGAGTCGTCTTGAAATGCGCCCCAGAGGTTGATGATGAAAGGATGCTGAATAGCCTCTAGGATCGTCTTTTCATTGTTGGTATGTTCGACCTGCTTTGTCTTGACGATCTTGTCTTTGCTCAAGACTTTGATGGCGTAAAACCGAAGGTTGTGCTTGCTTCGCACTATGAGAATGGCGCGGTGAGAAACCGGACGCGAAAGGACTGACAAAGAACTGACCCAGATGCACGCGCCCAAAGCTTCCGGTGCCCAAGGTCCTTTGTATGATGAAATCAGCAAGTTTGTAGCTTGCTCTCGGGCGGGCTCTCGGGAGTGGGATGAGAGGCTCGTCGGGGTCTTGGAGGCTAGAGTCGGTGAGTGAGGTGCAGGTGGTGGATATAGAGCCTCTGTGGTACTCTGAGAGGACATGGGGTATGATATCGGGGATTTTAGAAGGATGCGGGAGGTAGCTGACAGCGGTGTCTCCCATGGTGGTTTGGGACGAAGGAAACGTTCATATCCATCACCAATATATTCTGCTTCCGTCCATTGTCCACTTTGATCGGCAACACCCGAATTCCGATGGCAACCATTATTCTGCTAACAGTCATATAAAAATACAGTACAGTAGGTATGATCGACCAAGCGTGAAAACAATCATGACCTGCCGAGACCTGGGAACATGAGCATCTGTGGACCCTACAAAGAAGTGACATACCCGAGTCCCAGCCCAGCCGGACGAGCTCACCACTGTCATACTTTTTCATAAAAGCTTCAATCAAGTGCTCGGTTCTTTCAAACTTTTCTGAAAACTCGACTGGCGTGCTGGGCGGTTGCTCGCTGGGGACGGGTTGGAGACTGTCTCTGATGCTTGCTGCCAAGGTCGTGTTCAAGTCTCGCTGCCCGCCGACGCGTAACAAGGCGCGGGGAGCTGCCGCGGCTGCCTGTCGCGCTGTGAACACAGACGACAGAAAGTAATGGATCGACGTACCGTTGTTTGGAGTCTCGACAACGACGGTGGCAGATCCGTCGCGGAGCGGGGCTTGAACAACGGAGCGGCGAATGACGACACGGGCGATAAACATCGAAAGTCCTCGACCTTGACGGCGATCGGGGGCAATGACGGCATGCGTGTCTGTGGAGACAGCGACTCTGCCGGGGTTGGCAAGTGGGTACGTGGGAACTCGAACGCGGTGGGGCTCGCGCTGACGAGGTCCCGCAACGGTATGTCTGGGGACTCGGGGGTTTCTTTCTCTTTCTCCTGCTGATACTGGATCCAGGCTGCTATCTCTGCTCTTTCTGCGCTGATGCGCCCTGCCCAAAATGTGACGATGCCCTCCGAGGGGTTCGGGTTTTTTCTGTAGAGCACGCGGAGTTGCTGGAGGTGCACTGGGGTGAGCTTTGGAAAGACTGCCGACGGGTGAGCGGGGCACGTGTGCGGGCGGGGGTGACTCACGGATGGTCTCGTCGTTGAGGAGGACGGGGGAGGGGTTGCGGTGGCGGGAGAACCAGGCGGCGAGGGAGTGGAGGGTGTATTTCTCGTTTCCGGGGATGGCGTGGAGGCTGGCGAGGATGGCTTCTTTTTCGTGCTTGTGCGGGTAGGAGTTGACGGTGCGGGCATAATCTGGATCACGGTGAGCGGGGTGGCGCGGAGAGGGGGAAATACGTGCTCGCGAGGAAGTCGGCGCCGTCGCGGGTGAGCTTTGCCCGTGGGCGGGACGAGCCAGGCATGGTGGAGAGAGGAAAGACTGGGAGGGGCTCAAAGACCTGTCAC
>JBBPSD010001314.1:0-10206 GCA_038093415.1 Xerocomellus chrysenteron | reverse complement strand
CTGAAGATGGAAACCTGACGCGTGGGCAACTGGCGCACTATGCGGGGGCCCAGCACAGCCTGCAGTTCCGACACTTCTCCTTTTCTGTCTTCGTCCAAGGGGATCATGCGCGATTCCTGCGATGGGACCCTTCCGGCACGGTCGTGACGGCTGCATTCAACTACCGCGATGACCCGAGGTTAATGGCTGAATTTTTGTGGCGGTTCGACCATCTCTCTGCCATGAAGCGGGGTCACGACGAATCGATCGAAGCGGTAAACCTTTCACCACAGGTCGACGGGCGCGTGAGGGAGAAACTGGGGATCAAGGATAACAACATTCCCCTGTACAAGTACGAGGTTCCCGGATTGAAGGAAATGGGACACGCGTACGGACCGAGGCCGCCAACGCAAAACCGGTCGCTCGTTAGCCGGTGTACCCGCAGCTTACCCGTGGTTTGGATCCCCACCGAGGACGTGAATGAAAACACTAACTCATGCAGAAAACTCGGTTCTCTTGGCGATCGCGACGCGGATCCGCACACTGGTGAAGACAAGTTCGTCGAGAAAGGGCCGTGGTCAGAGGAGCGAATGATATATATGAAAGACACCTGGCGATTCCTGTCCGACTCACCGGACGTTGAGGTGATGGCTGAACACGAGATTTATGAAATTCTCCACTCTCATGGCACCCCCAACATTCCAGAACATGTCGCCGGTGGGGACGTGGACGGCGGGAGGACGCAAACGCAAGAGTTGGTGGACGCACCATGGCTGTGTGTGCGGGCGAGGATCTCGCCGTATCAACACTACCGGCTCGTGCATAGGATCGTAGGCCGACCGCTTTTCAAGTTCGAATGCACGAAGCAGCTTGTGACAGCCGTCTTCGACGCAGTTGAAGGTAAGTGTACCTCTGCGTATGCACAAGCGGTGCGCTGACATATGAACGCCAAGCTCACTCGCACGCGTTCAATGTCGCAAAGATCTTACATCGCGATATCAGTGCGGGCAACATCATTTTGACAGATGAAGGCAAGGGTTTATTGATCGATTGGGAGTTGGCGAAGAAGATGGACGAGGGTGGAAGCAGGCGACCTGATCGCACGGTATGCCATCCCGCATACTGTTCGGTCATGCACTGACGACTGCAAACCCAATTAGGGAACGTGGCAATTCATGTCCGCAAATCTCCTTCGGCAGCCTGGAAAGTTGAACACTCTCACGGACGATCTCGAGTCATTCCTGCATGTCCTCGGATGGATAACTTTGCGCTACGTCCCCGCTATTGATTCCTATGAGGCTGAGGATCGCGGGGATGACATGGTCATGTTTGATCAACACTCTCTCCGAAAAGGACGTTTCGACCGTGGCGGGCTTCTCAAGTCTTATGTTTTGGGTGCAGGCCAATATCCGTCGTCCACCTTTCAGCCTAGACGTGAGACCCCACTCTTGAGGCTCGTGCAGGAATTGGGCAAGCCCTTCAAGTCGCTCTATGCAGAACCTCCGACTGACAAAGACCGACGAAGTGTACAAGTCAGGCCTGACAGCTCTGACAGGATACTATATCGATTGTGGGATACCATCGATCAGTATGATCAAGACATCGGACACCTAAAGTCTCCGATTTGGTTCATTGACGAGATCAAGAAGGCTTTGGACCAGGTCTGGCCTACCGACGACAAGGCTGATGAAAATCTCCCTATTGCTTCCTCCAATGACACCCGCCGTCAGGCGCAGAACAAGATTAGCCCGCTTCAGAACACACACAGTGTGTGGGAGAGATCGAAAGGGCTTTCAAGGAACTCGAAGCGTGAGGCGAGTCCGACCCCCGAGCCTAGTGCGAAACGTCGCCGTGGTACCCCCGCTGCGTCTGGATCTGGGATTTGATTTGCCCCGATTGTTTAGCTGAATACGTGCTCTCTTCTCTCAATGTAGCGCAGATTCTTTAACCCTGTATTCTGAATATCCACGCTGTTGTTAGCATCATTGAGCACTAATGTCTTTCTCTGGATACTTCCTTTGAATTTCTTGTGTAATGAATGATGGACTGGATGCACATCAGAGAGTGAGTGCCAGTGGGTGAGATGACTCGGATCCGGCCGTGTGCGCAAAGTCCAAACTGCAAGTCTGCAACTTCAACGTCCACATTCAACGTTCACATAACCCGCATGCTAAGTCCTGACAATACATCCCTCCTATTTTTCCAAGTTCTGTCATTATCATTATCTAAAATTCAGTGTTCACGTCAGTGCCGAGTTTATCATTCACCGTGATGTCTTGGTCTGTGGTGCTCAATCTCCCTAACGAGACCTCACAATTCAAGGTCAGGGGACAGTCGTTCTGATCATATGAGAGGCGACAGTGTGAGCAACGTGAAAGCATGCCCTCCCTAAATACCCCAGATTTTTCCGTGCCGTCGATACTGCGTGACGATTTCCCCATGACGGTCCAGCAAGGGATCATACTGAGGTTGACGTGGTCTAATCGCCACGTTCAAAGTACGATCAGGTGGCGCTGGCGCTGGCGACGAAAGGCAAGGAAGGTCTAGCGAAGGGATGGATCGGCCAGCTGAAACCAGGATCGGTCTATTTCGGGTAACCAGTACTGAGACAGTTATTAACCTACATTCTAGACAATGTGTTGTTAGTGGTGAGCCGCTCAACTCGGCGATATGAAGCACTCCCAAACAGGACTTATAGATAAGTATGAGACCGATATGACGTAGAACGTCCCGAGTCGACTGACGCTCGCGACGGTAGCAATGATACATTGGTGTAATGATGAGGTCTCACCCGCACCAATGCGGTAGTCACGGTCAGTGGCGATTTGTGCTCACTCCAGGTTCGCATGTCAGCTTCCGAGACGGGAGCGAGATAGGGTATCTCCAGAGGGTTTCCGCTGTGATATGGGCGGATCAGATCTCGTAATAGTCGGCCGGGCGGCCGTTTGGTATCCTCGCCCAAGATATGATCAAACGCCAATGTTTGATACGTCTGAAAATATCTTGTCGTGTTAGGATAGTGCGTTCGTTGGTATGCAGACTCCCGCGGCGGTCGGAAGCACCATCACGCGGGGATGTATGTCGGGAAGCGGAGATCTATTCGCCGTATGATGATCTAAATCGATCCTTTTGTACGCGTTCGTGGCGGGCCTCGGCAGTCAAACACTTACTGCGATGACCTTTTTTTTGACTCGCGCGAATGGTTTGTTTTTGGGGCTTTGCGCAACGTACAATGTAACGTTCCTGGCCACGACTTGTGTAAGGTTGTCTGAGGATATGTTCGACGGAGAGTCGCATCTGTGCACGGCTATCACGCAACGCCATGGGGTGGATGAACGAATCGGGTTGAGGAAGTTAACTAGGCTGACGGGACGAATACAGTCATGTTAGTCGACTTCCTCAACCGCGAATGCGCAATGGAATCTCCCATGGGCATCGGCATGAGCGCCCTGTTGCTGTCTTGGGGTGGGCGGGCCGACTTGGGAAGAAGATGAGATACACACGATTGATCGATGTGGGGGAGATGGTCGTACGCGAAGCCATCTGATGGAACTATGTAAGGGTCCTGGTACTGTTTGATTGTCTACGTCGCGGTGAATGTAGCTGATGCAAGGGTGAGGTAAAAGTGACAGGTGCAGACGGTGTTCTGTACTGTATGAGTCACATATCTAAGCAAGGATGTGAAGTGTGGAGAAGGAGGGAACGTGGTGGGCACGGGATGTCAAGATGGGGACTGATAGCTGGAATGAGGTTGGAACGAGGTGGACACGGGGGACACCGCCACACTTGCCTGCTCGTCGATAGCGGGGAATATTTATTTTAAGTGTGCCAGACCCCAACGGCGACGAAACCCCAACAGAAAAAGAATGTCATTGGCAGTCGTGCCATCGAGGACGTGGTGTGATGTGGCGGTGTTGATTTTCCGATCGTGGGAACGTTGGGGGCGTGCAGACAAGGTCTGATACCGTTTCAAAATAAATTATTATGCTCATGACGATATAAACCCATCATCCAGCCACTCTCCGTTCTCCGTTCTCCTCCATCATGTCCTCCAAAGGTCTGTCCCCTCTCCTCCCCGTCCCGCTCCCTCCTGATCGTCCCCACAGCCATCCGCGAGTACGACGCCAAGCTCTTGCTGGCTTACTGGCTCGAACGCGCACCCCCCGCGCATCCCAACTTTGCTCACCCCAAGGACTCCCCGCTCGTATTTCCCTCACCCAAGGTCGCACAAGTACAATGGGATCCCGAGTCCGGCGCCATCACGCCCGACAACCACCTCCCCGCATGGGTGCAGACGATCAAGCTCGTCGCAAAGCCAGATCAGCTTATCAAACGTCGCGGTAAGGCTGGCCTCCTCGCCCTCAACAAGGACTGGCAGAATGCAAAGCAATGGGTCCTCGAGAGGGCCGGAAAACCCCAAAAAGTACGTCGATCTTGACTGGCGTGCTCGTAATCGCGAAGCACGCTCGTCACATCTGCACGTGACCCTTGTCATATTTCACCTCTTCACATATTCACGCTCCACCCGCAGGTTGAATCCGTCACGGGCACGCTCAACACGTTTATCGTCGAGCCCTTCTTGCCCCACCCCCAGTCCGCAGAGGCGTACATCTGCATCACTTCCTCCCGTCTCTCCGACACCATCCTCTTCTCCCCCACCGGTGGTGTCGATGTCGGCGATGTCGACGCACACGCATCCCGTCTAGAAGTTCCTGTCGACGCAAAACGCTTCCCTACCCGTGCAAACGTCGTGTCTCTTATCGGCCCGTCCTTTACGGGAAAGCGCAAAGATGCCCTCGTAGACTTTATCATTAGACTTTACAACGTATATGCAGATCTTCACTTTGCTTACCTCGAGATCAACCCTCTCGTCGTCCTCGAAGGTGGTAGCATCCATTATCTAGACATGGCTGCCAAGCTTGACCAAACAGCCGAGTTCATCTGTGGTCCCAAATGGGCCATTGCAAGAGATCTCAGCGTCTATGACAGCGCTGCAACACAGGCTGCCAAGGGTGCCAAGGTCAGCGCCGATCGCGGTCCACCCATGGCCTGGCCTGCTCCTTTCGGACGAGATCTCACAAAAGAGGAAGGCAAGTATTGGCTTTACCCCATTTCGGCTCACCGACTCTAACCCTTTTCAATAGCATACATCCAGAAATTGGACGCTTCCACTGGTGCTTCGCTGAAACTCACCGTGTTGAACGCCAATGCTCGCATCTGGACCATGGTCGCAGGTGGAGGTGCCTCCGTCGTGTACGCGGACGCCATCGCAGCTGCTGGTTTCGCACACGAGCTCGCCAATTATGGCGAGTACAGTGGTGCGCCATCAGAGGGCCAAACGTACGAGTACGCAAAGACGATCCGTGAGTCTGCTGTCGTGCCGTATAACATATCTACTCACTATCTGCATTCCTCCATTACCAGTCGACCTGATCACACGCCCACCTCCCCGACCAGACGGCAAGATCCTTATCATTGGAGGTGGTATTGCCAACTTCACAAACGTTGCTGCTACGTTCAAGGGTATCATCAAGGCTCTGCAAAGTGCCAAAGCTGGCTTGATTGCACATGGGGTAAGTCTTGCTGCGCTCGCATCGGGGGGCACGACTTGACATTGACTCTCTGGCCAATAGGTCAAGATCTACGTTCGTCGTGGTGGTCCTAACTGGCAGGAGGGTTTGAAGGCCATGAGACTACTTGGTGTGTTTCGTTCCATTTGCTAGGTGGCCCCAAACTCACCTATCGCTTCCTCAGGCGAATCTCTTGGTGTTCCCATCCGCGTATTTGGGCCCGACACCCACATCACTGAAATTGTCCCTCTTGCCCTTGGCACCAAGCCCATAAAGGCTACACCTATCTCCGTCCCTGGTACCGCACCTGCCTCCCCGAAAGTTGTTCCTGCAACACCCTCATCAGCAACTGCACCCACCCCTTCCGACGTCGGAACGATTCACGCCTCCGGTCAACGCACTCAACCTAACGACGTTGTCGTGCGCTTTGGCAACGCTCCTACCCAGGACGGTCATGCCGCCACTAGGCCTGCTTACAGACCGTTTGACGCCGAGACCCGCAGCTTCGTCTACGGCCTCCAGCCTCGCGCTATCCAAGGTATGCTCGATTTCGACTACTCGTGCAAGCGTACCCGTCCTTCCGTCGCTGCGATGATCTACCCATTCGGCGGACACCACATCCAGAAGTTCTACTGGGGCACGAGGGAGACGCTTTTGCCCGTGTACACCTCGCTCGCTGAGGCCGTGAAGAAGCACCCTGATGTTGATGTCGTTGTCAACTTTGCGAGTTCACGGAGTGTGTACAGCAGCACGCTGGAGTGTTTCGAGTTCCAGAGCATCCGTGCCATCGCATTGATTGCCGAGGGTGTCCCAGAGCGTCAGGCACGAGAAATCTTGGTCAAGGCCGAGGAAAAGGGAGTTTTGATTATCGGTCCCGCTACCGTGGGTGGTATTAAACCCGGTTGCTTCAGAATTGGTAACTCCGGAGGGTGAGTCGCTGCTTTTGGTGTACCCGATCGACGGTCCTGATTCAGCATAGTATGATGGACAACATCATCGCGTCCAAGCTTTACCGCCCTGGTTCTGTCGGTTACGTTTCCAAGTCGGGAGGCATGTCGAACGAGCTGAACAACATCCTATCCCTGGTGACCAACGGTACCTATGAGGGTATTGCCATTGGTGGTGATCGCTACCCTGGCTCCACGTTCATCGACCATCTTTTGCGTTACGAAGATGACCCTGCGTGCAAGCTGCTCGTCCTCCTTGGTGAAGTTGGCGGTATTGAAGAATACCGTGTGATCGAGGCGGTCAAATCAGGACGTATCAAGAAGCCCATTGTTGCATGGGCCATCGGTACTTGTGCCAAGATGTTCACGACCGAGGTGCAGTTCGGGCACGCAGGCTCGATGGCCAACAGCGATTCCGAAACGGCAGAGGCCAAGAACCGCGCGATGAGAGCTGCTGGATTTATCGTTCCGGATACCTTTGAGCTGCTTCCCGATGTTTTGAAGGCGACGTACGACAAGCTTGTCGCCAGCGGTACCATCGTTCCCCAGACAGAAGTCGAACCACCGGTGATCCCAATGGATTACAAGTGGGCTCAAGAACTCGGTCTCATCCGAAAACCCGCAGCATTCATCTCCACCATCTCGGATGAGCGTGGTCAAGAATTGCTGTACGCCGGTATGAGTATCTCAGATGTGTTCAAGGAGGACATCGGCTTGGGTGGTGTCGTCTCGTTGCTCTGGTTCAAGCGCCGCCTGCCTCCATACGCTGCGAAATTCATCGAGATGGTCTTGATGTTGACCGCAGACCACGGTCCTGCTGTCAGTGGTGCCATGAACACGATTGTCGCGAGTCGTGCGGGCAAGGATCTGATTAGCAGTCTTGCGTCTGGTTTGTTGACAATTGGTAGTCGGTTCGGAGGAGCTCTGGACGAGGCGGCGTCGATGTTCTCCAGCGCAAGGGATAGAGGATTGACACCAAGAGAGTTTGTGGACGAGAGCAGGAAAGCGAACAAGCTCAGTGAGTGGTTTTCGTCGTCTGTTTCATCGTCAAGATAGCTGACTTTGCTTTCCAGTCTCTGGTATTGGGCACAAGATCAAATCTGTCAATAACCCTGATCTGCGTGTTGAGCTCGTCAAGGAATATGTTCACAAAAACTTCCCTTCTCACTCGCTGCTTGACTATGCGTTGGCCGTAGAGAAGGTGACGACCACGAAGAAGGACACCGTGAGTGTTGTCCCTCTCCTTGGCTCGTTCCAGGCGGGAAAGAAGTGTTTCCCTGACGCGCTTGTCATTAGTTGATCCTGAACGTCGACGGCTGTATTGCTGTTTGCTTTGTCGATCTCCTTCGCGACTCTGGTGCATTCACGCCCGAGGAGGCCGATGAGTATATCAAGGTTTGTCACCGTCTTCATGCAGTAACGCCCTTGGATTGACGTCCACCCAGATTGGTACACTTAACGGCTTGTTCGTGCTCGGCCGCTCGATCGGTTTCATCGGACACCACCTCGACCAAAAGAGACTGCGTGCGCCGCTGTACAGACACCCTGCTGACGATATCTTCATCAACATGGCTGACTTGTCGCAACCGAGGGTGTTGGGGAAGGTGGCATAAAGTGGATTGCACGATGAGAGTATCATGAAGTGAAAAACCATAAAATCTGTGTAATACCCGCAATCCTTCCCTCTTATGGTTACTTTTTCTACAAATGGTTAGACAGGTGTAATGATGTCTCGTTTCTTCTTCGTCCGCTTGCGTCAAACATCTCGGTGACCATGCTCTCTCCACGGATTGCTCAGGATTCGCACAACATATGTATTAACCGATGCATATTCCTGGAACCCTCTTCCTTAGCTCTAGGCCCGGTTCCGAGGATGACATGTCGGGGAACAGCCCGTAGGTTATTTTACTTACTTAGTACCCGCCAGGGTAACTCTCCACGGCTCGTCGCCTGGTTTTGCTATATTGTATCGCTTATGGAATAATTTTACATGTCCAAAGAGCTAGTCTGATTCCAGAGCGTAAGTAGCATTTGCTATCACATCATGTTTTTTGTAGGTGCGAAGCTGGCTATTTCAAAGACGCCGCGGCGCATGTCTGATCTCGCAGACGAGTCCCAGTCCTCAAGGACTGCTTGGGCGTATTTTCAGACTATCCACCTTTTGGGCCATACTCGATTGACCTTTTTTAACTGGATAATTTTCACCCCCGGAAGATCACTCGACCGTACGGTCATGCTCGTCTCCAAAATCCCTTGTCTCACGAGGCATGCGGCCGCTGTAGAGCGAGCACTCCTTGTCGAGGCTATCCCATCATCTCCAATTAGTCTGGTAACGAGCCGCGTCTATGAGGCTGCCGATTGAGGCAGCCCGTCTCGACGGACTGCCTCATCGGGATCGGCGGCAGCCTCATCTAAGACGCGGCTGGTTACCAGACTATCATCTATATTGGAGCCGCAATTAAGTAATTTGTCATAAGTAGAGCCGGTGACCGAGTCCAACTTGGAAAGGAGTCGGATAGTAAGTCACGTCGAACAGTGTGTTAGTAGAACAGTTCATCGCCGCGGGATCCGGGTTTGGGATGGCTTAACGTTCTCAGCTGGCAAAAGGTTCGACGCGCACAAATCCACTGTGCGAACGTGGCATTGAAAATCTTAGGTACACCCAATATGTTATATAAGTACATGCTTGTCGACGGGGCCGTGTCCTGGTAGTTGAAGCGGCATGCTACTCGATCATGCTGACAACAAGGCCCATCGGTGTAGTATCAACGCTGAGTCCCAGACCCAGCGGGGGTACCGCGACGACGTTTCGCACTAGGTTCAGGTGTTGGACTCGCCTCACGCTTCGAACCCCTTGACAACCCTTTCGAGTTCTCCCACAGGCTGCGTGTGTTCCGAAGCTGGTTGTTCCTATTTTGCACCTGGCGTCGTGTCCCGCCGAAGAGATCAATGGGTAGATTTTCATCGGCATTGTCGTCTACAGGCCAGTCTTGCCTGTTGAAAGCCTTTTGAATTTGGTTAATGAACCAGGAGGAAGACTGCAGCTGTTCGATGTCTCTGTCGTAACGACGGATGTCCCGCGACAAATCTTCAAGATCTTCGTCATATTGGCTTTTCGGGACATTGATCATATCTCGGTCGTCGGCTGTCGGACGGCGCATAGCATACAGCGACTTGAAAGGGGAACTCAGTTGCCTAAGAAGATCAAAGAGTGGGGTGGGCGTTCGAGGGTGGAAAGTATCTGACGGATACGAGTCTCCACGCAAGACATAAGACTTGAGATACCCACCCTGCTCGCTATGATCCTCCTCCCGATCATGTTCATCAAACATGACCATGTCTTTGCCGCGACGCAGAGCGCTGTAAGAAGCAATGGCAGGCACGTAGCGCAAAGTTGTCCATCCCAAGACGTGCAGGAAAGACTCGAGATCGTCCGTGAGCGTGTTCAGCTTGCCAGGCTGCCGAAGGAGATTTGCGGACATGAATTGCCATGTTCCCTAATCGGGTTTTCAGTTGTCAGTGCGTGACCGAACCGTAGTATTGCGCCAGACGGCTTACCGTGCGATCAGGTCGCCTGCTGCCACCCTCGTCCATCTTCTTCGCCAACTCCCAGTCGATCAGTAAACCATTTCCCTCGTCTGTTAAAATGATGTTCCCCGCACTGACATCGCGATGCAAGATTTTTGCAACACTGGAGGCGTGCGAGTGAG
>JBBPSD010001313.1:0-10206 GCA_038093415.1 Xerocomellus chrysenteron | reverse complement strand
CCAATCAGGCCCCAAAAAGGGCAATTAGAAGGGAGGAGAGATCTTCTGGACATCTTTCAGCCTTGGGTATGAAATCTAGCATTCTGGATCAGAGACAACCGGCTTCTAACGAGAAGCAGTAAGCACCATAAGAGAGTGCCAGGTCACAGGAAGCCCAAGAGAGGCTTAAGTGATAGCTGACTCCTATCGTAGGACTTGTGAGACCCTCTACTAGAGCCAGATCTCAGTAGTGCGGATACTACTAGTCTAAGTGCTATCTATCCAGCCCAGGGCATAAGAGATAGAAGAATCCAGTCTCTAGCCAATACTCACCTGATTCGCCATCTCCTTAGTGTGCAATAAGAATTGAGTTACCATAACCTATTCTGTGTGACTAAGTGAAATCACGTGAACCCCCCCCAACCTCTAGCTACTAGCAGCCACCCAACGCTGACTAGAGCCCTTGTGCACGCTTTCATCAAGTGTAGCCCTATTTACACCAGACACCCACAAGAGACTTAGGCTTTCGTATTCTATCAGTCCCCCTCAACTATCGTTGAAGATTGACGAACACCCACATCACTGGTTAGACTAAGTATACTTACCGACATAGCTTATTGGTTGTTGTGTCGTCTAGGAGAACTAGTTTCCCTAGCTTATAGTCTACCATTCGTGGAGGCGAAGATACGTTGTCTGGGGAACCATCACGAGTTCTGAGCTATCTTTGCCTAGAAAGATGACAACTGGAGCCCACCACGAGGGGTGGAATCTACGAAAGCTACAAGCCTCTAACCAGCCATTTGAGGATCAGCCATAACCCCACCCACCATATCTTCTACAACTACTACCATGGTTTCAGGACCATCTGGAACCCCCATGCTACCAGGCAAGAGGAGCCGAGATGCCCCTGACAAGTTCAAAGGGCACTACTCCAAGATCAAGGAATTTATCCGCCATTACGAGCGATTACTAACCCAATGTCAAATCACTGCAGAGAAGGAGAAATGTGAAGGAATTACCACCTACTGCAGTACAGAAGTCAATCGACTAATTGAGTCCCTGGACGAGTATAGGACCCCCAAATGGGAAGACCTGAAGGAAAAGCTACTGCATTTATATGATGCAGAAAGAGACGAAGCACGATACCAATTAGGGGACTTGGATAGGCTCGTGCACAAGTATGTGAAGAAGAGCCTACATACCCTCTCCGACTGGAAGACCTACGTACGGAAGTTTACAGTTATAGCCCAATGGCTCAAGGCAGAACAAGTAATCCAGGATGAAGACTATAGAACCAGTTTCTGGCTAGGAATTGCTGAAACCATGAGGAATAAGGTAGAAACCCACCTACTAGCTGGAAATACCACCAAGAAGGTAACAGACCCTTTCACTGTGAAAGAAGTCAGCACTATCATGGAACGACTGCTGCACCGAAATCGCTTCAATCGCAAAAGACAGCACTTGAAGTACAAGTATGAGACCAATGACTCAGAATCTGAAAGCAGTACAAACAGTGACTCCACCTCTGACTCCGAGGATGAAGAAAGAGAAAGTGCACACGAAACCAAGCACCACAAAGGAAGCAAGACTAGTAGAAAGGAAAAATCTACTATAAAGAAGAGTGCCAAGACCAGCTCCTCAGGCTCCCACAGCAAGCCTAAGGAGGAGGCAACCAGCAGCAAGAAGGCCCCAACTGAGATAAACTCACTCATTGAAGAAATGAGCAAGCTCAGTCTAACAGACCCAAACTATGCTAAGGCCTACTTCAAGGCTTTATCAATCGATCCACTGATGTCACAGGTAGTAGCAAAGCCCCGAAGGGCAGATTCATTCAACAATCGACAACAGGTACCTACTACTAGTCCTAGCGCTAACGACCGCACCCCAACCGAGATCCTGCAACGCACTACTACCAGTGCTACTCGAGCTCCATTAAAAACCACCCCCCCTTCAACTGTTATGGATGCGGGAGTCACATGCACTCCCTGCGGGACTGTGGACCGCTTCACGAGCTCATTAGTCAAGGGCAGCTAGGTAGGGACGGAAATCAGAAGATATGCCTACCTGGCGGCGCACCCCTCTGATGACAGCAAGGGGAGACCCTGCTAGACGCATATCACCGATTAGTGGGTGACCGACGGGGCAACGAGCGAGCCGCAGCTCACCTGGCAACAGCCCACTACGACCGGTTCAAGCGAGGTGATATCAACTATGTAGTTGCAACTATGAGTGAGAGAGAATACGAGGAGTTTGAGCAGGATGACTCACCAGACAAGGATGCCAAGGAATATGAGACCAGTACCCCTGATGTGAGTTGGAGTTACAGCGCCGAAAGGACGCCGCGTGCGAACCGAGATGCCCGGCGAGAAGTCCTCGATGGCGTCTATATGCCCCCACAACGAAAAGGAAATGTTAGTGGGGGGCGAAACGAGGTAGTATTGCAAAATGGACGCACCGCGACTAGGACCGGGGGGAATGAAAGGAGTAGAACCCCCACCCACCATGCTGAAACGAATGAAATAGGCACTGTGCCACAGGCACGCAGTGCCCCTGCCAATGCGAACATAGATCAGCCGATGACCTCCCCCAAAGAACAGCGGCGGGCAGACTCACCTGATCACGACAAGCCTCCACTTACATCGACCAGGACGCGCACTATGCGCACTCACGAGAAAGAGACCCAGGACATCGATATGGTAGACCCCCACACCATAGGTGGTGGGGGAGGGAAGGAAAGAGGGAAGACAGGGACAAACCCCGCACGGAACTCTAAAAGTGGAATTCCGTGTGACATTCCAACTCCGCCGGAAGCTCCCAGGATGGTGGCACGCCGATCGGAGATAGCCGGTGCCACCAACCAACAAGCGGTACTTGACAAATTGCTGAGTACGGAAATCAGCGTGACTGCTCAGGAAATGATCGCCGCATCACCATCAATCAGTAAGGCCCTGGCCGAAATGATCCGAGTAAGGAACGTGCCCTCAACTAATGTTGTTTCGCAATCACACCACACCTCTGGCTGCCGACATCGCACATCCCTATTAGAAGTACCTATTACATTGGGAAATACTACCTACACAGCGGTAGTAGATTCAGGAAGTGAGGTTAATGTAATCAGAAAGGACGTATGGAAGAATGACGTAAAGGTACCGATGGACCCAAATGCCTCAATGACATTACGCGACGCCAACGGAGGCAATAATCGGCTATTGGGAATGATTCCCAATCTGGAAATGAAGATAGGCGGATTATCTACTACTGGTGATTTCTGGGTATCTAGTGAAATCCCTCCGGATATATTACTCGGCCGCCCCTGGCAACGACAGAACATGGTATCTATTGACGAACGACTCGATGGAACCTACCTACGATTCAGTCATGTAAATGGGAACGATAACCGAACTATGGAAATATTGATCGAACCCAATCAATCCATAAATGGCAAGTCACATCACTTAAGTGGAATGATCAGGCATCGTGCCACCGCTCCTTCGGCGTTCCTGGGAGAAGTTGTGGAGCCGAGTTACATAACAGAGTCCGAGCACGAAAGCCACCCCCTGAGTCACTCGCAAAAAGAAATCCAAGAAAATGCACAGAGTGCATATAAACTACGGGTACTTGGGCGAATCGACCAACAGTACATTATGGAGGACCCCTACTCCCTCAAAGACTCGTACATGCGCATCTTTCAACCTGAGCCTTCGCTCAACTATTACAGTAAGGGGCTACCTAATCGGGACAGAAGCCGCCTAGGTCCACTTGGCGCGCATGTCCATGCCGCAAGTGGCAACTTCCTAGCCGATTACCTGGCGCTTAACTCCGTGCAATTCGCCATGTTGCAGCACGAGATCAGCGGAACTGATAATGAATTCCGCCTAACCCACATACTTCCTACCCGGCTCCCAATCCCTGGAACCAAGCCGGATAAGGCAAGGATCACCCTCCCCACTGTCACCCTACCCAACGACGCGCGTTCCATCTGATCCCCTGTTCCCTACGCCGTCTTCACACGCTACGAGTATCTGGGTCCCTTCCTCCCTCACTCTGCGGTTCACCCCGGCCCTCTCCTACCCCCTCCTCTCCATGCTCCTCCACCACCAGCCCCCACACCATCCGATGAGGCCTCGTCCCCCTTAGCCCTCCTCGTCCAAGCGTGCGGCCTAAGCTGCCAGCTCACTCGTCTCCAAGATGAGGAAGCCGCTGAGGCCCGGGACGCTTTCCCCCACAAGACGCCTCTCCAGAAGGAACTCGAGGCCACCATAAGGTCAATCCCTACCGCGCTCAGTCCCCGCTCACAACTCTCTACCCCCTCCCTATCAGCCAAGCGCGCTGTCGAGCGCTACGCGTACATACCAGCCCCTTCCTTGTCCTCTGACAGCATCGGTAGCTCTGATACCGACACGGACTGCCACGGAACAGAGGACGAAGAGACCGATTCGGGCTGGGAATCGGACAGGTCCGACTACCCCCCCCCTCACAGTAATCCAGCTGCCTTCGCCGCCGCCATCAGGCGGCAGGAACCCTTCAACCTTCGCCCCACCTGGGACTTTGATCCCAACGAGGCACACCTGCGGTCCAACGCCCGCGTGGGCCCCCTTCCGTTTACAGAAGGATACTTTGACGGCACATCCTGCTATAACGCAACGGGTAACTATTATACTACTCGTTTCCAGCCGCCTCAGGAGCACAACAGCGACTATCACCCCCTTCCCTTCGACGGAGGGTTTTCAGAGAACTACGTTGACGCCGCCATCTATTACGCCAAGTGCCTACACAAGAACCTTAAGGCGTACCAACGCCTCCTATGCGACAAGGACGGGACGGTACGAAGTGACATGCTAACTTCCTACCCTCCTTCCGTCTATTTCGGCAGGACCGCCACCTACGAGCTCCATGTGTACCGTGCCGACACGGACTATCACGCGCGCATCGAAGACCTGCGCCGGTTCCGTGCTGACATATACAATTTCCTTCATGCACTCCACACCGTCCTCACTCTGGAGCAGAGTGCAGAGTGTATGAAGTCGGATATGCTCCTCCTCGCCTTTGACGGAGTTACCAGTGCCCCGGTGTTCGTACACCGGGGAGAATTCTTCCAGCAGCGTGTGCCCAGCGCCAACCCCTTCCTCACCCTCGAAGAAACTGGATTTGCCCGGAGCGCTTGTGGGCTCTTGCGGTTCTACAGCGAGCGCAAGCTCGCCGATATTACTGATCAAGTATTGGAACTGACCCTCCCAGACGAGGACCTCATCACCCAGCTACTCCACCAGTACCTACTTGACGACCCTACCAGCTTTGAGGGTAGCCGTGCGTGCGGCACCCGCCACCTTTGCGAAGAAGCCAAATGGCTCCGCAGCAAGCAAGATCACTTTTATTGGCACTACGGTGATACTGATACCGCGCCGTCTCCCGCTGTACCCCCCATTTTATTCACCTTACTGCACGCATTTACTAACTAAATTATGCTAACCGCCCCCATTTTGCGCTCGTGTAGCCCGCTTCTTACGTTGTATAACAATTTTTGGAAAAACTTGGGTTGCCTCGAGCACCCTTCCCTTGTTCTCTTTTCTCCTTGCCTCGTTGACTGATGTACTACCGCTACTCGAGCTTACCCGCTTCAACCTATGCGCCATCTCCCTCGTCCTGTGTACGAATGCCTGTTACCGCCCCAAATCAGGTGATGACTTTCTCTTCCTTTCGTCGACCTATGTCTAACCTACCCCTGTCTCAATTGAGCTGATACCCTTTACCGCCCCAAGACAGGTGATGATTCTCCTTCAGAGTACGTTAACTAGTTATGATCCATTGTACGAATACCAGCTACGACTGGATGTACCGCCTGTATGTATGTATGAATGTATCTGGTGTGTCGGCAGTGCCGGAAAATGCTCGATGAATGCAATGTGTGTACAAAAGATGCCTAGGATCAAATCCCCTGAGATTAAATAACTACCCTAAGGCTGAGTACACTTATATGCTAGAGCAACCTACTAGGTAACTACCTAAGTCACCGAATGACATTGGACATGGGACAAAATACCCAGCTGCACTTACGAACTGACACGAGTGGTCTCGGCTATTGAGCCGGGAGCCCCTGAATTTTAACATAAGCAAGGGTGATTGCTATCCCGATCTGGCATGCACCTTACACCCTTGTCAATACTGCAGATCAGCCCATCCCCAAATAGGATAAGCATGAAGAAACCGTGCACGACTTCATTTCATCCACATCTTTGCGCCCAAGAACGCTGTGCCACCCTCACGACAGACTTACACGACCCACCTCTCCCCCTATGCTATAAAGGAAGCACCCCAGCCCTACGACGTCCCTCAGGGTGGACACCATCCCCCCAACGACTGCCAGCGGGCTATGGTGTGCCCTCAGCCCCCCCTCCTCTTTCACCAACTAACACACAGTTTCACCCCCGATTTTACTGGATATTCCAGGACCAGTATGGGCCATGGTATCACCGTGTCGCCACTTCATTCGCATCACGACCATCACCAGTGAATGGAGACCATAGCCAGGCACGTGCCATGCTCCCCAGCTCGACACCACTAATCATGACCTTACAGTGACGCTACCATCCCCCTGGGTCCCTAGGACCTACGCCGGGAGTTGTGTGCAGTCCACCCCCCCTACAACATACCCAGCTATGAATATGATACCCCCAATGTATAGCACCGGACGTTGGCTAACATTGTACTACCCTACATCCATTCTTATATTACCTACCTGTAATCGTATGTACCAGAACAAGGAGTCATCTATGGGGAATGGTGTGGACTGTGTGATCACAAACCTGCAGTGACCATTTTTCCGTTCCCTGTGGAAATACTAATCAACCTAGTACTGCCTACTACGTATACAATCGCAAGTGCGATACGAATACTGGACGACTGTGCCTGTGTCTAGACCAGGACCCCCACTCTTACTAGAGTAGCATCAGGAAGTCTGCTACGTAACGCAGTACCCTGGTGTCTCCTAGCTACCTACCGCACTGGCATCAGTCATGAGCACTGCTGTAAGTCCATACAAGCCACTCTTACTAGAGTAGCATCAGGAAGTCTGCTACGTAACGCAGTACCCTGGTGTCTCCTAGCTACCTACCGCACTGGCATCAGTCACGAGCACTGCTGTAAGTCCATACAAGCCACTCTTACTAGAGTAGCATCAGGAAGTCTGCTACATAATGCAGTACCCTGGTGTCTCCTAGCTACCTACTGCACTGGCATCAGTCACGAGCACTGCTGTAAGTCCAATTAGACATAGTCACTACGAACTACGAACTACACCACTACACTACGAAGTGCCATCAATCACTGTGATCTGACCCATTGGTCATACATAACCCTAGCCTTTGAAAGGCCCATAAGCCCAGCACATCTGCTTGGTTGGAGCATTCTCCCACGAGCTGCTAGTGAAGACGAACTTCACCCCCTAAACCACGATGATGATACACTACTCCACATGGAGTAAATACCTTGATCTACCCTTAGATCTAGACCCTCAGACCATAGAAAAGCTTACCCAATCTACTGAGCACTCTACACTGAGTGCACAGACCTACGGAGCCTACAAACGGGTAGATAAACGTATCAAGCCCATCTCACAACCTATCCCCCAAGAGTTCAAGGTCATCAGATCCATACCTTATGATCCATTGACCACACTAATCCCTCCAAATATTCACTTTGGTGAAAACCAATCTACCGAGAAGTTCACTCAGGAACGCATAGACAAGTTACTGGCAGACATGGAGAGTCACCACTTCTTGTGGCCTGAGGAACGCCAGCTGTTTATATATGTACTCATCAAGAATGAAGCAGCTGTTGCATTTGAAGACGAACACCGAGGGACACTGAAAGAGACATATTTCAGTCCCTATAAGATACCCCATGTACCACACACACCTTGGCAAGAAAGGAACATACCTATCCCACCAGGACTCAGGGATAAAGTTATTGACCTGCTTCGCCTCAAGATCAAGGCTGGAGTGTACGAACCTTGCCAATCACCCTACCGATCCCGATGGTTCTGCACCTGGATTGAAGCCAAGCAAAAGCTTCGCATAGTGCATGACTTACAACCCCTTAATGCCATAAGCCTGAAAGAATCCTCCATACCTCCAAACCTAGACCAGTTTGTAGACCAGTTTCTCGGTGGAAAGTGCTTCACCGTACTAGACCTATATTGGGGATTTGATGCCAGAAAAATGGATGAAGCTAGCCGAGACATGACAGCCTTCCTAACCCCATTGGGACTACTGCGCATCACCTCATTACCTACTGGGTTCACTAACTCTCCCTCTGAATTCCAAGAATGCATGGTCTTTATCTTCCAGGATGAGATCGTTTCACAAATAATGAATGTATTCATTGATGATGCACCTATATGTGGACCAAGTACCACCTATCCTGACCAGGATGGCAACCCTACTGTTCTAACTGAGAGGCCTGGCATTCGGCAATATATCTGGGAACATGCCGTGGACCTAGATTGTATACTGCACCGAGCGGCAGAGGCCGGCGCCACCTTCTCAGGCAAGAAGTTCCAGATATGCCAACCACAAGTTTTGATTCTGGGGCAGGCAGTGGGTGTGAATGGAAGAGAACCAGACACCAAACGGGTAAATACGATCCAAGAATGGCCTGCACCCCGAAGTGCCACTGAGGCCAGGCAGTTCATAGGCTTATGTGGCACTGTAAGAATTTGGATACCTAACTATTCACAGATTGCATCCAGCATAACCTCCACCTGGAAGAAAGGAGTGGAGTTTGCATGGACTGAGGAATGCGAAGATGCATTTGATGTTCTCAAAGACTTAATAACAACTGCACCTGCATTGCTACCAATCGACTACACGTGTGGAAGGCCAATAATCATATCAGTTGATTCCAGCTATATGGGTGTAGGGATGATCCTATTCCAACTAGATGAGAAAGGCAAACGCCGACCATCCAGATATGGATCACTTCCCTTTTCCAAAGTGGAAGCCACATATTCCCAACCCAAGCTAGAACTATATGGGCTTTTCCGCGCACTCAGGCACTTCCGCCTGTACATAATCGGAGCCAAGAACCTCATTGTAGAGGTAGATGCCAAGTATATAAAGGGAATGTTAAATGAGCCAGAACTCCAGCCCAATGCTGTAATCAACAGATGGATCCAAGGTATTCTACTGTTTGATTTTAGGCTGGTACACATCCCTGCCACCAAGTTCAAAGGACCTGATGCATTATCCCGCCGCCCACTAGAAGATGACATTGAAGTTGGGCCCTATGACGACACCTGGCTAGATGAAATAGCATTGTTCCATAGCAACTATGGACCCTGCTTACGCCAAAACAATGGACTGCAAGATGCAACCCTTAATTCCCCTGATGCCTATGCCCTGACAGTTGTGGCAACCCAGGAGACTACCCTAAGGAAGATATATAAGTACCTTACTAACCCTGTGCTGGAAACAGTGACTTGTAATTTCCTCAAACGGGTAGCTAAGTATTATGCAAAGGCTGGATGCCTTTTTAAGCGAACCAAATCTGGTCACCCTCTCCTGGTTATATTTGACACTGACAAGCAACAGGAGCTATTGAATATGGCCCATGAGTCACTGGGTCACCATGGAGAGAAGGCCACCTGGGAGAACTTACGTACCCACTTTTATTGGCCCCAAATGTACCAGAACATACGCCATCATGTGAAGTCCTGTCATGAGTGCCAGATCCGCAGTACGATGTAAAACAACAAACCTTACTATGTGAGTAGTGAGGTCTATGTATGTGGGGGTCTAAGGGCGTGATAGGCTCATCCCCAAAGAGGATCCTATGAGGTTAGTGAAGACTCGGGCGAAAGGGATGATGAGGAGAAGGTAAAACTGGCCATCTATGAGGTTAGTGAAGACTCGGGCGAAAGGGATGATGAGGAGAAGGTAAAACTGGCCATCCGAAGGTAGTCCGGACCGCAGGAAAGTAGGCCGGTTGAAGACCGGTCTGTCGGGCGTGCAGTTGAGCAGTGGAGAAGGCGAGAAGGTGGTCGACAAGCCCCGTAGTGGACTCGGACGTGTGGAAAATGGTAGACAGAGCGTTCTCGAAAGCACAATATCGAACAGGTGCCAAAAGATGCATTCAAAATGCCAAGTACAAACTCTTTATAGTCCGGGAATTGCCCAGGACTGTGTAGTTATGATAGATAAAGTTTAGAACTCTAACGAAAAGATACCTGAC
>JBBPSD010001312.1:0-10215 GCA_038093415.1 Xerocomellus chrysenteron | reverse complement strand
CATGGAAACCAAGTCGCTATTCAGTCAAGGATCAAATAGTGTCTGGTTAACCCGTGTACGAAATATGTGAAACTGTGCCTGTACCCGCAGACACCCCAACAGCCGGCCATCTGTGAAAACCGGCGGTGTCCACGGGTTCTCGATGTACCGTGCTCTATGCGGAAGCACACATGGTTACATTGGACTCAGTTCCTACTTTCACCTCTGACGAACGGTTAATTTGGGATCGGTGATCCAGGTACTCACAGAAATGCGAAATTCATATAGGGTCAACATACTGAGAATCGCTGTCTCACCGCCCGAACCCGTTGCTTCGGTGAACATGTGTTCTTCACACGTTCGTTGCAGGACCACCTATGTATGTTCCATCACACCTTTGACTGTGAAGGCGTCGGCCCGGGTTTGCTACTCTGGCCTGAGGAACAGCTGCCAAGGTTCTACAACGTGGCGATGCTCCCTAGTGACTGGGAAGCTTCTCACATTCACTTTCGAGCAAGGCGCCTGTCAGACCGTGTGGGTTCGGTGGGCGAGGACTGCGTAAAGGGTGCGCATCGTGGAGCCATCGGATTGGGGATGTAATATTTGCTTTCCTCTGGGTGAGTGTGTTCACACGACTGTCTTTGTTGCAGAGGCTAACGATCAAGACGGTGATCAAGGAAGCTCCGCAGTCGAACTGGATCATTCAAGCGTACTTTGACGAGTGACGGATGAATATGACGGACACTTTTCTCCGTACAACATCGTACTACAAGCCAGGATCGGCGTGATCAACGATTTTGACTACAGCAAAGTTTATCCAGAGGACCACGAGAGAGCATTCGAGAAAACGACAGAGTGATAAACTACAACCACAACAATACTCACGGGAGCGATGACAACAAAGGATGCACCCACTGTCCACCAAGGCAACGATCAAAGGAAAAGAGACGCGGGAAAAAAAGAACGCGAGGTACGAAGTATGGTGTACCGATAGCAAATCGTTACAGCACGTCCCGCGTGCGTACGTTGTTTATCAGCTTGTTCAATATGGCAGATGTGATCTCTTCTTCTATCTGGATGGTGATCAGACTCTCCGCAGCGACCCTCCCATATGCAGCCACATTGTCGATGTGAGCAGCAGCGCACCGAATGGTTGTCCCAGTCGAACGGTGACTTGCAGCGCTCACATCTGCTTTTCCGTCTGCGTTAATGATGAAGGGGCCAGAGAGACGCTGTGTCTCGAGGAGGTGTGGTGGTCCATCCACCAAACGGTCGCCCAATGTGAGCAACGAGACGCGCTGCTCGTGTTTGCGGGGCTGCCGATGTGATACCGGAAGGACTAGAGAACAATGGCAACTCCTTAATCAAAAAAGACCGGTCGTTTGGGTTCTCTTCGGGTATCGTCTCTGCTACACTTCCGACGGGCTGTCGGTCAAGGAGAAAGTCAATCGAAGGATGAATGAGGTATGGAGAACCGAATCGAGAGAGATCCTCATCGGTCTTAATCTCCACAACCCTGACAGCTGTCTGTGCAGGGAAAACATGTCCCAACATGTTCCGAGACGCCGATAACGGCCCGAGTTTGAAAATAATGCATGGAAGCTTCATCCACTGTCCTACGAACGACGGTACAGGGAGCTCATGGAGTCGATCATACAACCTCATGACTGAGGTAGAATTGAGTGAAGAGCTCCGCAATCTGGTGATGACCCCGTCCATTTCAGCACTTTCGAGGGCTAGTGGGATGTGCGGTGTCGGAAGTTGGTTGAACACAGCGATACTGGTTGGGAGGCTGCTGCTGAAGCCGCCAAATCGCCCAGTCCACACATGGATATCCGTATCTCCCGAGTTCGTGAGTAGCTGTGCCAAGAATCGCCCGAGCTTTGTCCCCCTCTGAGTCGCCATATACAATCGGCAAGGACATTGAGAATATTCCAAGCAACGAGTAAGCTGAATCCTCAACCCGTGTCGTTTGGCGTGTCGAAGCCAGACGAAGCTTCTCCCGGATGTCACCCAAACCCGGCTGGAGTGCCGTCAAGGCTCGCGCCAACACACCAGTCGCTTCCTCCATGTCTGAGATGATCTCAGGCGACTCCTTTTGGTTGGGAATCTCAAGGTTTAGGTACGGCTTCCAGTCTTCGGTGTAGAATCAGGCGACCTTAGCAGCATGACATTCCTGGAATGTCCAAGCACGGGTATTCCAATTTCTCCTCGCCAGATCACCGCGCTTCGACGGAGAGCGGACGCCACGGAGCAACACGATCGTTACATCGGAACCCTGCCTAATGGAACCCGGAATCCCGCACGAGCTTGCAGAACATTTGCAGCTTATCGTGAGTGAGAGACTCGTTGAGATCATACACTGCGATGCATATGACTTTCTCGAACAGTGGTTCATTGTCTTCCCAGTTGTGCGAAAACCTCGCGTAATGGTAGTTTTCCGCAACTTCACGTTCAGTGCGCACATGGTCAATGTGTGTGGTCATGGAGGAGATCAATTCCCGAAAGATTGGTTGTGAGTCGAATGAGCACACTTGCCCGGACTTATCGAGGAGATGACCAGAGTGGGTGTTAACGAGCACTAGCGGGGATTCGCGAATGGCGTTCTCAATGACCATGCGAGTGACCACCTTTGTCTGTTCTGGATTTACGTATTTGCGATGACGCTCTACGACACAAGATCAATGGATAAACATCGGTTCGATGTCAATGCACTCACTACGAATTTTTGGATCAGGCGACTGCGATATCTTCAAGAGTATCGTCATAATGTCCTGCCCTATGTAATACTGCATGCTTCCTCTTGTAGCCCCACGGAGACAATGGATCGAGCGTGATCACCTAATGATGATGCCGTCAACAAGTTCGGACCTGCGCAAGGCAGAAATGACGTACCTGATTAGTGTCGTCTATGGCATCCTTCCATGACCCCTTTCCCACATATACCTTACTTCGCTTCATGAATACGTCTTGTGGGATGACCGGATTGAGAGACAATGTAGTTGAATATTGAGTCATGACTTCATCGTGTTGTTGGGCCTCTGTTGCGATGTCTCCGAGGTGTTCCAGCATTTCAGCACAACGCTGCTTGAAGTCTGAAGAAAATCAATCACATAAACGCTGCATGCGTGACTGCTCACCTATAGCCCATTTTGCTTGCTCGCCATGCGTGTTCGCCTCCCCCACCAATTCACTGTTCATTTGGTAGAAACACTCAATTGCATCCGTTATGCGATTGGTCATTTCGAGATGGTCGCAGAGAGCGTAATAAGTCGTGAATCTCGGGGCGGTAAACTCCAGGCCAATGAAGTGTCAGGCCAACGAGGAGGTACCAGAACAAAAGAAGACACTCACATTGAGAGCGGCAACCGAGGCATCTATCCACGAACCGCCAGTTAATTTAGATTTCGCCCACTCCCTCAAGAGTGGCGTGGGGGATGTGACTTGAGGGTTGTATCAGCACTACTTTTGGGGGGGGAGGGACACCATCGCAGGAAATCTGTGGTGAAATGTCGAATGCATCGCGGAGGGACAGGGTAAGATAACCTACCAGAAGCCCAGTGATATAGATGTCTTCATCGACGTTATTTACTATATTCGGTAGAGACTCGCCTGCCTCCTTGATGCAACCGGCGGCATACAGGGCTTCACAAAAACGTTGTCGAACCGCGATGTCGAATTCATCGAACATCCATCCAGATATCTGTCAAATATCGTAAGTCATTTCGATGCACTGCAATAGAACCATTGGTGAATTTACCAGTGAGACCACGAAGAGTACTCGGCTCAGATGGGGCCCATTTGGGCTCGTGCAGGCTCGAACGATCATATCGCATCCTAATCACGACTTTCCATGTGCGAGTTTCCCAGGAGAAAATACATATATGCCTGCTAGAACTGTCAGTGGCGATATTCTTCGAGTGGTGGTGCGTCATGCACGTGCCTGAACCACATAACATGTTGAGTTCAACTGCACCGACGTGCTCTCCGGCCATAAACACAATGATAGCCTAGGGAATATGAGCAGCTGAGGGTAACCAAGTTGTGTGTATGAGATGCACACCTTGATCAAAAGGAGAAACGCAACGTGAATTGAATGGAAGCGCTGGAATGCGATGTCGCACACCCTATATGCCTTGTGCTTTTCCCCGTTACCGACGAGGGCTACACTCTTTGAAATACAGCCAATGACGGACGGCTGAACTTTGATGGACTTGATATAAATCAGTGACAGTGCATGGGAGAGCAGGCAACAAACACCTCTGTAGCATCGGCAATGGCAGCATCCCACTTCCGCAGACGTGCTCTCACGAGAGCTCGACCAGCGAGTGCACCATGACTTGGATTCCAAGACTCGTGGATTGCTACGGTCAATAATACTTCCGCGTTTGCGAGATGATGGCGCTTCCAAGAATGGAGCACAGCTTCATCGATCCGAATGTCTGGTCCCTGGAATGTGGAGTGTAGACGAGACAAATGGAATGGATGCTGTGGAAAATTGATCGGAGTAAGGAAGTTGTCCATATGCAATACAATTTAACGGGACAGGATACTTACAGTGATGCGGGACAAACGGTGATTTTCCTGCCCTTTCCACCAATTGCGAGAAATCGATCGTCTGGTGAGAGTCCAATTGAACGTATGTCTTGAGGGTGTTGGATGAGACCGAGCTGTGTGTGTGTCGCCGTGTCCCAAAATGTGACGGTACGCCGTGTAGAATATGCGATGAATTCCCCGTGCTTCGGTAGAGCGATGCACGAAAAGCGGCTGCGTTCGGGAACTGGCCATTCCGAGACTGCTGACCTGGTGGATGCACCAATTTGCTTGATTTTGCTGTCAGACACGACAAAGAGGTTGTTGTTGAACCAAAGGAGACCAGTACTGAGCCGCGGAGTGACTGCTACTTTAATGTGCGCGAGCAAGCGACCACCGTTGCTGTCTCAGGCTCGAACGGAATCGTGAGTGGCTGTCGCAATCCGATCGCCCTGTGGAGAATACTTGGCTGCTCTCACCGACTCCTTGTGGCGGCGGAGTGTTTGTATTCGTTTGCAGGTTTCAATGCTGTCCCTGATTGTGCAATGCAGAGTCGAGTCAAGTCGAGCCGGGCGAGAAACCGACATCGGTGATATAGTGGAGATTCTGTGCGACAAGACTTTTTAGTATGTCTTTGCATCCCATACAAACACGTCGCCCCAGCCTGTCCCCGCTGCGATCCAGTGGCCATCCTCGGACCGGTGACACAGTTGACAAGCTCCACCTCCACTGTCCACCGCCATTTGTTTGCCGCCGTCTTTCACTCGCCACACTCGAATCCCCCCTTCACCACCAGTCCAGAGATAGCCATTCGCCGAGAATGTCATTGCAGATACCCAGCTGCTCACATTGGTAATTGCTGGGTTCAACGATCAGCATCAACGCGCGCTTCATCTTGTCAGTACACTGTACACACTCGTCGTTGTCGACCACGCGGTCTTCTAACGGACACAACACAATCTAGCAGTGCAATGGCGGGAGTCGATTTAGACGAACAATAGTTCTCCGCATTTTTGTAACGTTGGCCTGCCCAAATGTGGCGTAATGCGCATACTCCATCACCCCGTGTTTCAACTTCATGGTGCCCAGACAACTGACTCATCGTTCCTCCACCAGTACACCACATCACAAAAACCAAAACAGCGAGGCCAACATGTCGTCACCCGTTTCATGAGACCATCGTCGGTCAACTGTATTATATCTATTCAATGAGTCTACGAGACCAGTTGTCTCCCGCGACATCTCATTTACTTTACTCGTCCATTTCACCATGTTCTACGTCCAGGCAGGCGAGATAGCGTATATCATTCTCCGTGCGCCAGGCATGCTATTCGCTTTCGGCATGTGGACACCAAAGTCCAGAAAACAAACAGGAGGTGGGATGATGGATGCGACCGATGATGGTGCTTCATTCTGTGGAACGGGCTGCGTGTCAACCATACAAGAGATGGGTTGAGGCATGCATAACTGGCGGAGGGACTGGGCCATAACCGGCGTGAACTTCAGCACCATGCCCACATAGGCCAGACATCTAGTCTGGCGACCAGACTGTCTATGAAGCAAGCCGTGTTAACTTTGTTACACATAGTTACTGAGGATCGGAAAACCACGTCCAACTTGAGTAACACGCAACAAGCCAGCAAACACGAGATTATGATTCTCCCGACAGCGCCAATCCTCATGAGTCGACAGAGCGCCGCTGGTAGAGCACCCGACGCCGTGGGCAGCCGAGGTTCGACGCCCTTTTGTCATCTTTGAAGTACTGAATGAGATCGTTTAACATTCCACGGTGTCGCCAGAGAGTCATCTAGGTCAGAGCTCACCAGAAAGTGCACAAGCGAAAACGTCAGTTGAGCGGGCTCGGTGCCCTTGAAAGTGGTCATAAATTCTGTCGTCCAAGCGTCATCACCGCCTGAAAACCTCCGCCCTGTCTGTTTCCCCGTCCGTTTTGACATGATGGGGCGAGTTGGCATTTCCAGACATGCGGTTGCTCGGCGACCTGGGTTGGGCGACATCGAGATACATGCTGGGGGTGCAATTCGGTCACTAGCATTTAACTCGACAAAAATTGCGGAGCACGTTGTGTCTCGTGGTCGTTTGGCGACTTGAAGCAGCCGCGGTATTCGTTCATTTAGCCCCATTCGTAGATTCTGTACCAAGGCCATCGCCCATCGCCGCCACGTAATACAAGAAGACAACTCGCGCCGTCGATGCCACTGTTCTTCCCCTCATGGTAGACATCAGTAGATCTTGCTGATGGAGGCTCCGACTCTGGCGGTAGCTCGCATTAACACAAGGGCATCTTACCGCACATGTGAGCGACGCAGATATTAGGTGGGGTCAGGAATATTTTTTGAACATCGAGGGGACATACATCGTTAACAATGAACATAGAGGTGGTATGTACGAAATGTCTGACAATGCATATGAAGATAATTTCACCCAAAGCATAGGATCTGTCACAGGGTGAGCCCTCGAATATATTCTATTTGCGAAAACTTACACAATCACGCCTCATCAACATATCCCTTACTTCTCAGCTTCTCCATAGGTACTTCTTCGATCCCGACTGTCATCTCCCCTGGCACAGCATCTGCAAAGTGGAGTCTAGTTCCGATGTCTGCCAATGTCCCTGATTGCATGCCAAACCCAGTGTCAATAAATTGGCCATGGAGAGCCTGAGCATAGAGTTCTCTGATGCTCAATATAAACCTGGGGTTCAATGCAAAGATAAGAATGGATGTAGCAGGAGTCAAAATCAATCCAGCTGTCTGCGAGATATTGAGGCTGAAGAGACCCTGGGTGATTACTGCATGCAAAAAATTCCTATCAATTTAAATACCCATTAGTTCATGTATTGAACAAGGGAGTGATAGATAAGGTGAAGACCCACATAGAGAAGTACAGGATACCTTGATTGACCAGCAGTTGGAAATACTTATTGAGCTGCCACCTTTTTGTTGCCTTGTACAGTTGAAATGATTGTCTAAAAGATTGATAGATGGCCAGTAGGCACATCACCCCCTGTAGAGCAACCAGAGGGATGACAGAATATCTCCCCCAATTCCAAGAAGGATATTGTATTATGCAGACTGTTGGGTTAGGTGCTGGAGGAAGCATCACTATGGAATAAGCACCACAAGAGAAATTATTCAGATCTGCCTGACACATGGATCAAATGAAATTGTTGGACACACCTACTGTAGCTCCAGGCATAGAGTATACAATACCAGAACCAACACTGGCAACAACCTCTCCAGCATAAATGAACAGAAGAAGACCAAGAATTGTCCTCGATCGGCCATATAATGCATAGACTCGAAATATCATCACCACTGCAATAAAGTGTCATCAATTGTCATGCAAACAAGTGCACCCATAGCTTACGGTCAGCAGCATTTGTGAAAAGGAGGGTAGTCCAAATTATCAGATAAATCAACATATTACCTTGCCAGAGGGAGCATAGTCTAAGTGTGGTCATGGGAGGGATATTTCTGAAAGACTTACAGCTACTCAATTGATATCAGTCATTCGTCACTTGGGAGAGAAAATGAAATACATACATCTAAGATTATGCAGATGATAGTCATTCGATTATGAATTGGCAAGGTATGATATATATAAAATCTCACCCACAAAGGACCAGGTACAAAGGTGGTCCCAGCTTGTAGTTCAGTATGGTCAGTCCCGGCCCACATCTAGAGAACTGAACATACTTAGTGCAGTAGTACTTGATAATAGATTAAAGTTAATACAAGATGATGCATCAGTGAAATAGTAGTCGTACACGAGTGAAAGCAAGCCCCCATAACGGACCTAGATTAGAACGTGAATTACAAGCATGGACACGGAGTATTGGTACGTACAACAAGGAATGTATAAGAGACCCAGGTCCATGGCCTTTTCTGTCACGTTGTCGGTATTGTGTCATTCGGCTTCAAGTTTGAGGTGCTCGCTTACCCAGATGTGTTCTACCTGATACAAAGTAACCAGCCGGGTGGTGTTTGCATAGAGCACGACGAAAAATACAAGACAAATACCTCAGTCGAAAAGGTGAGCGCTGATCGCATAGACGTTAGTACGCTGTCAACAGACGCGAATTCACGGCGTACCATAGTCATACACGACCGCAGTGACCATCGCAACTAGCAGCACTCGTGAGAGATCAACCACCCGTTATAATTGGACGTACGAGATACATAGTTATTCAGGTCTAGGCTCTCCAGGTCGACCGCTAGGCTTGTAGACATGATCACGAAATCTGTAACTCGAAGAGAGGCAGAAGTTAGTCGCGAGGAGGGCGAAGGACGGGCAGATGGCACGACGAAGAAAACAGGATCCGAGGAATGGCGACGGAGGTATAAGTGAGCAAGCCGTTCAATTGCTGGCTAGACTTAAAGTTTCATCAGCGCCCTTATCGTTGCCTTACTAACGGTGTGGTCACTGTGGTGTGCGCGGCAGGGTGTTGGACAAAACGTGACTGGTTAAAACGAGCGGGTAGGCTCGGCTGCCGTGTTTGTCGACCTTACATGAAAAGAAGCTCGATGATGACTACATTGTTACTAACGCGTCATCGCAACATACGATCGTACCTGAGGGCTATAACGTGATCGTCGGATTGATTGAGGCGCCATTGAGATAAAACGCCGGAAGCGCATGGTGCTTGGTCCATAAGGATATCGGCGCAGCTTTGACTGTTTGCCCCCCTGCCGACCATCAGGTGTTTCGACGGGTGAAGCAGCACATACGCACGCTCGGCCGCTCGTCAGTTGAGTACTCTTGTAAGGGCTCGGAGCTGATTGTCCCTGTTCGCCAAGTCATCCGAAAACGTGAATTGCTTTTCCAGGATAGTGGATCCGAGGTACGTCGCTCTATTGCCATTCCATCGACCAGCGATCGGTGCAACGCGTGTGCTTGTCCCAACACCACCTTCAATGATAAAGGATTCAACGCTCGAGTTGAATACAATCCTCAGTAGCAGTTGGCAGCGTGGGCAGTTGAACCAACAGGAGTTTCTCACATTCTATTTTGAACAAGTTCACCACATTTGGAAATCAGAAATCCTACGACCCCGCTCACATCGGACCGCACCCAACGTGCTTCCAATCGTATATCCTCGTTTTCTTCCGACGACATACGGAACCCTGTGTTCCCTTGTTGTGATGGCCTTGGCTATTATTGCGTGCACAAATAGTGCGAACAGATAGATGTAACACAGCGGACAGAATTATAAGTCGCGATACTTGTCACGACTCGGCCTATCAGCGAATCAAGATCTGAGACAACTGGCACCTACCCAATTTTCAGGCATTTTCCCCGAATCGTAGGAGCTATATCCATGTCAGTTAACGTGTGAGTAGGTGCGGTATGGCAAGTGGGGCATCAAGTGAGCACCATGGGACGTATGGTGGGGTGTAAGGAATCCGAGTATGAGACATGCGACCGTTCGACGACGAGGGGAAATCCGGCGTTGGACGGTCAAATTTGGAACAGATGCGGTATTTGTTGAGGCAGAGGACTGCGGCAGCGCCGGCGTTGATGGCTCAACTGATGACTCGGAGGAACTGGCCAAAGCGGAAGTGATTTTCTCAAGCCACCAAACAGTCCGCTAATCCGCGGCTCGGTCACTCGACCGGGATTTTCTGCAAGGTGGTCCCTGATCACCTTCACGTTACCTTCCATTGGGACTGCGAGGGCACCGAC
>JBBPSD010001311.1:0-10230 GCA_038093415.1 Xerocomellus chrysenteron | reverse complement strand
TGTCATTACATCCATGCTCATTTCATTTCTGGTGTGCTGACAGCATGTAAGTTGCTCTGTCTGTGGAGTTGATGTCATTACATCCATGCTCATTTCATTTCTGGTGTGCTGACAGGCTGTAAGTTTCTCTGTCTGTGGAGTTGATGTCATTACATCCATACTCATTTCATTTCTGGTGTGCTGACAGCATGTAAGTTGCTCTGTCTGTGGAGTTGATGTCATTACATCCATGCTCATTTCATTTCTGGTGTGCTGACAGGGTGTAAGTTCTCTGTCTGTGGAGTTGATGTCATTACATCCATGCTCATTTCATTTCTGGTGTGCTGACAGGGTGTAAGTTGCTCTGTCTGTGGAGTTGATGTCATTATATCCATGCTCATTTCATTTCTGGTGTGCTGACAGTATGTAAGTTGCTCTGTTGTGTAGTTGGTACCAGTTGGTACCCCTACTAACCACTCTTCATCCCTTATATTCTACAAGAGGGTAAGTTAGAATGTTATTTCCATTCATTGTTTTGCATTTATGCTTAATACTATTTTATCTCTTGGGTACTCACAGATGGTAAGTTGAGTCACTGGTGATGTTCATGGCCTTTAATCAATGCTCATCCTTGTTGACGTTGTCTTTTCCAACAGCCAGTAAGTTGTTGTGGCTGTGGTATTGATCCATGCTTACTGTTATTTCATTCCTTGTATGCTCATAGCTTGTATGTTGCCATGTCTATAATGCTACTTTATATTTTTGTTCATATCTATTTAAATCCTTTTGTTTAATAGAAGGTATGTTTCATTCTCCATGATCTTCATGATCTTACTTGTGCTGGTTTCACTGCTCATGGTATGTGCATGTGTTTTAAATTCATTCTTAGGTCCTTCTGATATGAATGATTTATCCATGTTATAGCTTTCAAATTCAATCCAATTCTTTGTTGCATTGATATCTAACACACTTTTAGTTTGATACTCTTGCAGTGGATAATATCCAAAAGCCATTCATATCATTGGTTAGCTTTATCTCATTTCTATTTCTTTTAGTGTTCTTATTATATAATTATAGTGCCAAGGCTCTCACACCAATCAAACTTGCTTTCTTGGTGCTTGTACATATATTCTCTTTTTTATGAAATATTTTTATTTCATATTTATTTTAGCCATCTTGCTGATCCTTGTACATTCTTTCTATTCCTGGGATCAAAACCAGAAAGGAGATCATCTTGCTGCTTCCTTTCAGCAATTCATCAAGTCTACACATCCTCAGGTTATTGCATCAGCTGTGGAGCAGGCAATCAAGTCATGTGGGCAAAACCATGCTTTGGTGTGTGAAGAAATCATCAGAATTGTTTTGAAGCATTCTTTGGGTAAGTTGTCATTTAAAATTCCATTCAGTGTTTATTCATACATTCCAGAACACCCTACCTTGACAAAGGCTCAGTCTGTAGTGAAGCGAACTATTCCACAAAGATTCCGTGGATGGTTCAAACACTAAATACCTTTGTCAATTCCAAGGAAGCTCTTCAAAAATGCATGTCTATACTGGTAGCATATTATAAATGATCTGCAAAGTCTTGTAGTTGCATTGAAAATATATGCTTTTTGTTGTGCATAATTCAAATATTTTTCAGGAGAGTTGTTGTGCTGGACCATTTTCCACTAGCATGTCAATTTCCATAATATCATGGAATCACATATGTGCTGTGATACTTAGTCTAGTAGGCTACATTGTATGTACTATCTATATATTAAAGGGTTTGGTATTGCCCCACAGGACATATATGAGGTTACAACAAAGAAAAACAAACAGGACAACATTCTTCATCACCATCATGACCCAGATCCTCCTCAACACCTCTCACTGCCTCTGATGTGGCCATCTTGACCCTCTCCATGCTGCCTCACTGCCTCATGCTCTCTGCATTGTTAGGTGGGTCTGTGGGCTCATCTGGGTGATGCACGTTGTCACCCATTGTGTTCACAGGGTCCTTGACAGTTGTGGTGGGTCCATGATCTTGGTGTCATTGACTGGGTGGTTGCATGACATGCTCTGTGTGCCTGTGCTGGTCATCATCGACTGGCCTTGGTCCTGAATGGCCATGGTCTTGTTGGGCAGGTTCTGCAATGTGCCTGCTGGCCTCATCTATCAGGAATACAATCCTGATTGTACAGGAACACAAAGGGATGAGTGTCTAGTAGGAGACTCACTTAGACAGGTTCTTGGTTGATAACAGAGGGTGAGTTCAAGATATAAGCAGGGAGGCTTAAGAGTGAACTTGAGTGGTTGAGAGAGAATTATAGGAGTGAATTCAATTAATAAAATAGGCTGTCTTATATAGTATCTAGTACTTGTTTGTATGTATTGATACTGAACTCTAATATCATAACTGTATAGTATGATAAGAGATAAGAGAGGAATCAGCTATTGGCTGATAGGGATATGATGTCATGATAAGTGATAAGAATGACATCATCAGTCTAAATCAAAAGATAAGAGATAGCTTATCTTGATAAGGTGAGTAATATGAATAGCATAAAGATAAGGTCAAAGACTCTTCTAGAATCTGGTATCAGGATAAGAATATCTGAATGAGAAATACCAGGATTCTCAACACTCCTCACTATAAATGTTCTGATGGTTTGTAATGTAGAAGTCAAAGTGCCTTTCTTTCATCTTTGAATTTTTGCTTGCCCAAGTTCTTTGTAAAGATATCAGCAAATTGCTGATTGATTGGAACATAGTAAATCCACTGATTCTTGTATGAAATGTTCTGTCATCCGAATGTGTTTTGTATGTCCTTCTTGAGCAGGATTTGAAGCAAGGAATATAGGACCTTGGTTATTGATGCATAAAGGTAGAAGACCTAGTCTGAATCCCAACTCTTCATATAAATTGTGGATCCAGTGTAGTTGTTTTGCAGTTTCAGTCATACCACAATATTCTGCTTCTGTGGAAGAAAGTGTAACCCTTGTTGTTGTCTAGACAGCCAAGAGACAATGCCATTTCCTAAGAAGATAGCATAACCAGTAGTTGATCATGATGTTTCAACATCACCAGCCCAATCTATGTCAGAATAGGCACATAAACCATTGGAGTCACCTGTTCCAAAATACACAATGCAAAGATCCTTTGAGGATGAAAGATAGTGAACTATATAGAGTGCCTTTTGCAAGTGTTCTTCTGTTGGATTGGAAGAGAACTGTGACATTTTGATGCAGCATAGGATATGTCTGGTCTTGTTCCCAGCATGATGTATAACAGAGATCTGATGACTGACTGATAGTGACTTTGAAGTGTTGCATTCGACAAGTTCTGGTCAGAGTGGGGTCTCAGATTATATCCGGTAGGTAGAGGTATAGAGACAAGTTTACTATTCTCTTGACCAAATCATTTAACAACTTTCTCCACATAGTGGGTTTGGTCTAAAGAGATTGTTCTTTTCTTGCAGTCTCAAGTAATCCTCATTCCTAGGTACTCTTTTGCTTGACATAGATCTCTTGATTCCCATTGTTTCATAAACTGAGCTTTATGAGAAGGGACTTGTGTCTTGTTGCTACCCATAAAAAGTGCATTATCAACACAAATGAGAAGTGTGATGATTTCTTTACCAATGATCTTGAAGTAAGTTCCTGGGGCTGCTTTATAGTGATAAATCCCATCCATGCAGTTGCTTGTTCCAAAAAAGGGTAGACTGCTTTAGTCCATAAATAGACTTCTTCAACCAACAGACCTTTTTCTCCTGATCTTTTACTATGAAACCTTCTGGGTGATCCATATAGATCTCTTCATCCAGCTTGTCAAAAAGGTAGGCAGTCTTGACATCTAGTGCTTTGATTTCCCAATTGTGAAGTACTGCTAGTGACAAGAGAAGTCAAAATGTTTCGAATCTTGCTACTGGAGAGAAAGTTTCTTCATAGTCTATTCCAAAGATCTGTATAAAGCCTTTTGCAATGAATCTAGCTTTCATGTGACCATCAGATTTAACAGCAAACACCCATCTCCCTTCAATGGTGTGATGACCCTTAGGTAGGTCTACCAATTCCTATATCTTTCTCTCATGTAATGATTTTATTTCATTGTTCATGGCACTTTTCCACAATCCTTGGTCTTTCTTAGAGAGTTTGAGAACATCTCTAAACTGTTTGGGAAGAGGATTGTTGGTAGATTCCACAGCCATGGATAAGTGATGAAGAATGCATTTAGATGAATACATCTGTCCTATATCATCATCTTTATTTGTAGGAGTTGGTTTGACATTCATAGACTCCTCCTAAATAGATGCAAGTTCTCAAAGATCTCTCTTAATTTGTATAGGTGGTCTATTCCCATATGTATTGTTTGGAATAATCCATGATACAGGGATGTGAGAAGATCATCTTGCTTCCAATGATAGATGAATGGGTGATCACTCATCCAAAGTGGAATAATCTTGACAAGGACAATTGCGAAACTTGACAAGAGTTTCATCAGGATGTTGTCTAGGTGGTAACCAGACTCGAGCACAAGTGGGAGGGATTTCTTCCTGATCCATGGTTTGTCTCTCCATTTCAGGAGGTGAATATGTAACCAGATATCTTTTGTGTTGATGTTGATCTGAAATAGAACTTTGGTGTCCTGCCTCAGGCTGATTTCATTTAATGCCTGGACAAAGAGGTGATGTAGAGTAGGAAGGTGGAGCAGATGATTCTGATGTTCATAATAAATCATCATAGAGTTATAATGGAGGTAATTCATCTGTTTGTGGAATCCACAGAGTTGTGGAAGGTGAGGAATGTCCAGATAAGCGTTCATCATCTGGTGAGAATGGTTGATTGGGGAGTTGACCTAAACCTAGAGATAGTGGGATGTTGATATCTCGAGAAGGTTCCAGATCCTTGTGTGTTCAAGTATCATCCTGTGGAAGGTCATCTAGTGCTGAAAACAGATTTTCATCTTCGACTGGAATAGGGGTAGGTCCATGTTCTCTGTTTCTGGAACAATAAGGAAAGACTTTCTCATTGAAAATGGCATTGGTGGAAATGAATACTTGTCTTCTCTCTTTCAACCAAAAGTGGTAGCCTTTAGTGTTTGGTTCATATCCAATAAAAGTTATCTCCTCTGATTTAGGAGACAACTTGTCTTGTCATTGTTCAGGTGGTATCCAAATGTAAGCACATGTTCTGAAAACTCTAAAGTAAGAAACATCAGGTTTGTCTCATTGAGTGATTCAATGGGTGACTTCCAATCATGACAACACATGGGTTGTCTATTATAAATATGCAATGTGGTTTCAACAGCATCTTTCCAGAAAGATCGTGGCAAACAAGCATGTTGGCGTATGGCTTCTGCTTTTTCAAGCAAAGTTTGATTGAACCTCTCTGCATGACTGTTTTGTTGGGATGTATGAGGAATAGAGGTTTGATGAGGAACATCTCTGGACTTAAAGAACAATTGGAGTGCTCCAGCCATAAATTCCCCCCCTTGGTCTGAACATATAGAGGTGAGTGAGTGACCCATAAATATTTCAGCCCAGGATACCATAGCCTGAAAATGTTGTGAAGTTGCATCTTTGTTGCATATGAAAGCAACAAGTGCATAACCTGAATAGTCATCAATGAAAGTGAGAACATACTGAGCTCTAGAATGTGATTCCATAGGCATAGGGCCAATGAGATCCATATGAACCAATCCAAGAGGGTGGTTCACTTGTTTTCCTGAAGCAGGATAGGAATGATCATGCATCTTTCCTAAGGCACAGCCTTTGCATGGAGAAGAGGTGGTAGGAAGAATGAGAGTTGGTAAACCATTGACTTTGAAAGGAGCTTGGTGAAGAGCATTTTTGAATATATGTCCAAAACATTGATGCCAAAGTTCATCAGAGTCTTCCTTGACAAGTGAGTTGAGCAATCCTCAATTTGGAGTCATCTGTTCAGATGGAAACCAATGAAGATTGTTATTTGGAGATGAGGCACAAGCCTGGATCACCAAATTCTCATTTGTGTCCCAGATACTGGATTCTTGGTCACTAATTATACACTTATAGCCTTGGCTAGTAAGTGTTGGTACAGACAAAAGTCTGTGACCTGCATGTGGAGCATATCACACTTCTTTCAGAACAAGAGGTTCTGATCCCTTGATTTGTTGATTGATGATTATCTTGCCAGGACCATACATAGGAACTTTTTGACCATTGGCTATAATGGCATATCAAACCTGGTTTCCTAGATGTGAAAAATCATCCAAAAAGGGTGATAGATGATTGGTGTAACCACTGTCAATCATCCAGTGGTGTCTGGTGAAGTCTTCTTCAGTATCTCCTCCTAGTGCAAATGCGCCATGGTGCAAGTAATAGTCATCATCATTCTCTGAGTCATATATGTATACAAGTTTAGAACTCATATAGTTTGGCAAACACATTCCATGGTCTCACAGCAAAGCCATGGCTAATTCCTTTGGGAAAGTAGGTAGGAGGGTCTAGATATGATCAAATTGATCAATATTGTTGAAATGATGAGATGAACTAGCCAATCCTCCAAGTGAAAATGAAATTTTCTTCAGCTTTTTCTTTTTTGTCTTTGGTCCCATGGTGGTGTCTTCTTCCTCAAAGAGGGGCTTCTCTGAGGAAGAGCAGCTGAAAGGGCTGCCCTTGATAAAGGTTTGATGGACCAGCCACATTCATTCCATTGTCTTCATCATCCTCTCAATCTCCCCATCTGGCATGTGCTTGATTTGAGGATATGCTGACTACATTATCCATTTCTTGATCTTCTAGGTGATCTATGAACCTAGAAGCAAGGTCAACTTCTCCTTCTTCTCCCATTTGTACTTTATTTGCAAAAGAAACATGTTCATTTGCTCTAGCAGGGGCTTTGCCCTTGCTGTTCTGTCATTGGTTATACCAATTGAAGGTCCATCTCCATGAGAATAGTGGCAGTGACATGTTGCATATCAATGTTTGTGACAGAAATGGTTTGAACAATGGTAGAGGCAAGAGAGTTGTATCCAGGAGGAAGATTGTTGAGAAGAATAATAGCACAGAATGTTTGGGGAAGATCTAACCTGGCTTGGGTCATTTGATCAAAGAGTGACATGATGTTATTGATATCAGTCTGGGCATGTTGAATGCAAATGTGTTTGGCTGAGACTTGTTTAAACAAATGGAAGGTGGCTGCGAAGCCAGTAGTGCCAAAGAGAGTCTTCAGCTTGTTCCAAAGAGCTTTGGAGACGGAGGGAAAAGTTGCAGGATCTGCCCATTTGTAAACAACATGGGACAGAAGTGCATTGTCAATCGTACTGGCCATAAGGCCAAGAATACATTTGTCTAGAAGTTTCCACTTCTGTTGATCTGCTAGGTCTGCTCCCGCAGGGAGTGCTGCATACATGAGAGTTCCATCTATGTACAAACTCCCAAACAGAGTAAGCACTAAGCATAGAGATGATATGCTTGCTCCAGACATCATAGTTCTTTGATCCTTGAAGAATAGAAATGCAACCAATGAAGATATTGTCTGACTTCAGTGGTAGAAAGAGACATTGATTAGAGGAGATCTGAAAAGTAATCATCAATGAACATTTGTACAAGATAATGTAATAGGGAAAAAGAAGGTATAGCTCTCTGAGGAATGTTTCCTAGTAACCCTAGATTTATTGATAGTGTTACGCTTGACTCGGGTAGAGGCAAACGTAGACTTGAGAGGACAAGGGTTCAAGGGTTCTTGAAGGGCGTCTTCAAGAGCAAAGGACGCTGGGGGCTTCCTCAGCAACTCCTAGCAACAACGGTTGCTTTAGGGAGTTCAAAGACAAGGGTTTACAAAGGAGCGCACACTCAAGAGTAGTGCGGAGACTCAGGGGATCCCAGGACAAGGGAGAATCAAGTAGATTAAAGTTAGAGAGAAGTACAGGAGATGTCGTCGCTTTATATAGGTGGGTACCCAGCGCACAGACCAAGCAGTGTTCTCAGCGGAAAGACTGAGACAGATATAAAGAGAAAGGTTGGCTGTGCGATAGAAGAGGAAAAAGGGCTGTGTAACTAACTACGCAGGAAGTAAAAATGATGTCCGTGAGAAAAGAAGAACGTAGCCATGCGTGGCGCGTAGCAATGGAAGCCATGTTTAGGCGTAAGGCGTTCTGATAGAATGGTGAGAAGAGAGTCAATGGGATAAGTGAACCGTGGGTGAACGACGTGGAAAAGGAAAGAAAAGAGCAATCGTAACATTACCCCCGTACTAACCCTGAGACTACGACGAAGGTTTAAAAGTACCCTGAGTCGGACCCGCAAGGGGATCCAGTAATGTTGCTCCAGCCGACACTGTTGATGACTCCGTCGCCTGAGATGTCTTCATAGAGGTCAATGTCATCCTGGTCCGAAATGGGGGAGCGGTTCCTGTTATGTGGGCGATAAGGCCGGGGGTATGGTGAATGGGAATGGCGGGGAGGAGGGGTGGGGACAGGAGAACGACGCGAGGACCCAGACGATCGTCGGGAGGTGGTAGGGGAGGAGTCAGAAGGGGAGTGTGGGATCGGACGGTGGCGAAGAGGACAACGGTTGGGGTTATGACCAGGTGCCCAACGAGTGCAGGAGGGGCACTGATAGACTGGGCATTGGTTCCGATAATGGCCCAGACGATGGCAAGAGTGATACGCTTGGTGGTAACGAGGGTGAGTGGACAGAAGAGGGACCTGCGCGTGGCCTCCGGTCCACTAAGATTCGACTCATTGAAGAACACGTTCTTCGTCTGACAATAGGGGGGAGGACGAAGCAGAGACGTTGGAGGATGATGTGGTATGGGTGGATAGGGCGGTGACAAAGGAGGCGGAGGAGTCGGGGGAGTTTCAGCGCGAGAGTTCTAACATATACCTGTCAATGTCCTCTAGGAATTCCAGCATGCCAAGTTGGTACATGGCCATTACTAAGGATCCCTCGATCTCAAGGTATACCTCGCGAACAAGGCGGGAGAGGACTGTCTGTTGTGGGGATGGGGAGATGTTGGTGGACATGAGACGGAGGTGCGAGTTTTTGAGGTAGGCGCGTCGGAGGGCGTAGAGGGGGGAACCTATGTCAAGAAAGGAGTCGATGGATAAGGCAAATGCAGTGGAACGGAGATAGTCGGAGAGCTTTTTGATGTCGCGGGCGTCGGGAAAGTCATCACGGAGGGTGTGGGCGTAAAGGGGAATGGTCACGGAATGAATAGGAGTAAGTACTGTAGCCAAAGAGACAGGAGGGAAGCTATCAGGCGTGGGGGAGGGAGAGCCCCAGCCTGCCTCGGGTCGAGTAGACGAAGGCCTAGAAGTGTCGTCGATGATAGAAGAAGAAAGAGACGAAGTTGTAGAGGTGGTGGTTGCATCGTAAGACATGGTGGTGATGGTAGTAACGAGAGAGAGACTAAGGGTGGAAGACGGAGGGATGAAGCTTTTTATACAAGGTGAGGGCGGACTTGGCATGTTTCGAGGCCCGTTCAGGGACCCAGGAGTCTTCTTCGGCCGAGTATCCCCTCCATCGGATCAGGAAGGAGCGGGAGGACGGAGATCCACAGTGGTGGATAATATTTTCAATTTCGTATTCTTCTTCTCCTTCGATAAGGTCAGGAGGTGGTGCAGGGAAGTTCTTGCCATGGACCTCGTTTTCGTGATAGGGAGATAGAAGAGAAGCGTGGAAGACTGGATGGATCTTCCAAGTCTTCGGTAGTCGGAGTTGGTAAACGATAGGAGATAAGACCTTGGTGATTGTAAATGGTCCTTCTCGTTTAGGAGCGAATTTCGGGTTGATAATAAGGTGTTTCAGGTTCCGGGCTTCCAGCCAGACCTTGTCTCCTTTGGCGAAAGGTTTGAAACCTCTTCGAGAGCGGGAGCTCATGACTTGTCGTGCGAGTTCATGAGTGGCGAGGGCTTCATTGCGGGCGGCGGAGAGGGTCTGTAGACGGGATTCTACTGCGGGAATGGAAGTGTCGGAGATAACCGAGGGGAGGGCACAGGGTTCGTATCCCATCATGAGATAGAACGGAGATTGGTTGGTGACAGAATGGGGGCAGTGATTATGGGTGAATTCTGCGTGGGAGATTGATTCGGACCAAGATGCGGGATTATTGCCGCAGAAGATACGAAGGTAGGTCTCGACTTGTTGTTAATCCATTTCGTATGGGTTAGAACATTATTAGCTTACATAAGCAGGCCTTATTTCGGCCTCGAAGTACTGTAGTTTTTCTTTAGTGACTACACTATAGTTTTCTACAGGTTATGAGCCCTGCAGCTTCCTGTTAGCTC